>JAKCPI010024295.1:0-10645 GCA_023213315.1 Euborellia annulipes | reverse complement strand
AGATAATAATAATAAAAAGTATTATTCTGTATATAGGAGAGTCCGAAGTATCGTGGAAACTAATTTCTTAAATATTGAAACTATACCCACACAGCACAAAATATTGCAGCAATGTTGCAGAAACATTGCGAAACTTGGCAACATTGCAGCGGCAATATTCCAAACTAGCAATATTGCTGTTTGAACTGCAATATTGCATCAATGTTGCCGCAATATTGTCAACATTGAGCAAGATTGCAATATTCCGTGCTGTTGGGGTATAGACGCCTATATATTTTTTAAACCTAATGTTTAATTAATTTAATAGTCTAAAACATAATTATTAACATATTAATATTTTAATTAGCGTTTGATTCTATAAATTTTGGTAAATTTGTTATTGTTTTCAATAAATTTCATTAAAATATAAGAAGCTAGAGCTCCGTTTTAAAATATTTTTAGTAAAATTTACCCTTTTCTACAAAAACTACTATAATTAGGCGCGGTCCGGTAGGATTGTTTTTTTTTTGGGAGAAGTATTTTTGTTCATAAAAAAAAGTCTATATGTATAACAAATTATAATATGTCTATAATTTTAATTTTATTAAATGAAAATTCAAGTCCTATGTATGTAAAGACCTTAAAATAAAATTTAAAAAACCTTCATATGATCAGTTAGTATTATTAGTCTACTATATGTTGGTTTATTTCTAAAAAAATATTTTTCTTATTTCTCTCTTCCCTCATTTAAATAATCATCTTATTACTATTTGAATCTTTAAAAATTATACTAATTATTTTTTTTTTTTTTTGTTTTAGGAATCTTCGCCGACGCTCACCCTCATATCATCCAAAGTAAGTAGATTCAACAGAATAATTTACATTTCCAAAAATATATTCAAATTCATTAAAAAAAAAAGCCAATTGAATTAAATAATAATCACCATTTGCATAATCACTCTATATTTACGAATAAATCAACCAAGTAAAAGAAATTAATGATCAAGATAATTGTATTTAAATTAAACTCGTTTAAGTGTGAATTTTATTTTCTGGTCAGATCTATAAAAATATCGAGATAAATCGAACAGATGAATAAATTGTTCTCGCTATGAAATATCCACAATGAATAACAAAAAATATTTCGATTCTCATGGGAATTTTTTTTTTTTTTTGAATAAAACAATAACGCAATGTTTATTTATTCAATTCCATCATCAACGGTCATAAAAATCCTACAATTTTTTTTTTTATAAAGAGAAATATTTTATTCCTCCTTAGATATTGGATCCTAGACAACGATTATCATAGATACTTATTTAAATGACATAGAAAAAGAAAATAGACAAGTGTTTAGAATTTTAAATTGATTTGGAAAGTTTCTAAACTTTTTTTTATGTGTATTAGAAAAGATCAAAGTTTAGAAAATTTCACAATCCCTTCTTCTTTATCTTTAAAATTATTTTCAATAAAAAATTCTAAATTTGGTTAGTTAGAAAATATACTTTGATGTTAATTATTAATGATAAGCATCATATAATTTCTATAATAAATAAAATAATTAAATATGTTTATCTATAAAAACAATTATAAATTATCAAAATTTTGCATAAATTTTATAAATAAATTTAGTCGTTTAGGAAATTTGCATTTCTTTAAAGGAAGAATTAATTAGGCATAAATGGCGCTTCCTGAAGTAGGATACTCTGTTTCACTTGGGAGAAGGACATTACATTCATTCATTCCACCGACTTATCACTTCCCTACCCTCGCGAATAAAAAATCCTTCCTTTGTCTTTAACCCATATTTTACCAGCCTTAAAATTTTTTTTTTAATTTTAATAAAAATTGTTATATTAAGCCTCCACTGATGGGACCAAAATAAAAAAAAATCTGGTGTGACTGGCGCCCAGCACACAACTTTCTCTTACCCTTCGGTAAGAGAAAGTTGGGCACCGTGCTGTTCACCCCAGATTTTTTGTGCCGAGACATCTTTAGTTTCCCATAGCACCTTAGTTTCAAACTTGCATTTTAAATGTTGACTGCTTGAAATAAACTATGGTTATTTTTCAAAATTTTAATCTCATATTTGGATATTTTATATACAATAGAGAATCCTAAATAAATACAACATTTCATAAGAATTGGAAAACATTTTTTAAAATGCGTAATAAGTTCAAAAGGGGACCCCCTTTTGAATTGAAATTAACATGCAAATCCCCATAGGGATTTCACAATTTGAAAAATCTGAACTACTACATCAGTAAAGTGTACTTCAAATAATTTTCACGAAAGATTTATTTTTAAAGAACATCTCAAAAATAGTTGATTTATGAATTTTAAACAATTTTTGTGGAGAGAATTATAAGAAAATCGAAAAAACTGAAAAAGTACATCAGTAAAGTATTAATACTTGTACTTTTTAGCCGATTTTGTTTAAAAGCTTATTTTGAGTGTCCGAGAGGGTAGTTAAATATAAAATTTCATTCGGTAGCTCCTTCATGCTAAAAATCGTTACACACACAGAGATACACACACACACACACACACAGACAGACCATGTTGTGAAAACCACTTTTTTGGACTCAAACGTGTATATCCAACAAAATCTCGACATCGAATTTTTGACATGAACTTTCTCTCTCTATATAGGAGCCTATTTCATATATAGGGTAAGAGAAAGTAAAAAATTCCTGTACCTCACAAGTGATTTGATAATTCTTTATTGAGAATATCCATGAATTTAAAAAAAATTCATATTTTTTATTTAAAATTTACATATATTCATTAAACTTGTATTTTTATATGTATTTATTAATAACTTTAAGTAAAATTTTATTTGAATTATTTTATTTTATTTTCGACTTTTTTATTGGTATTTTTTTGCACCAATGGGATGGGATTAAAGTGTACCCGAGTCGAAATCGAACGCCTGGTTTGAGTCTACAAAACCTCAGAATCTAATTGTTGCCTAAGTAGACTTAACAGAATCAAACTAGGATTTGAAAGCATGGTTTCTATGGGAATTTGAAAGTCTGGTTTGGTTCTAACAAGTCTACTTATGTCCCTTTTTGACATGTTTAGACTCAGACCAGGTATTCGAAATACTAGTTTAAGTCTACCAGATCTACTATTACGACCAGTAGTATTGAATGCTGGAATCCTAGTTTAGGCCTATGAATTCTCGTTTAAAATTTGTTTATATACATATATACAGAGTGACAAAAAAGTTCTGATAATTTTGTTAGATTAGCAAAGAGGTATGCTTGTTTTTTGGCAATGAGAAAAATAACTTTTAGAGTGTTTTCTTCAAATATTTCGAAGACATTTAATAGCACTTCACCGCTGATGAAGAAGTCCTATTAAATGCCATCGAAATATTTGAAGAAAACACTCTAAAAGTTATTTTTCTCATTGCCAAAAAACAAGCATACCTCTTTGCTAATTTATACAACTTGGCACTCCACATTCGAAATTTTTTACTTTCTCTTACCTCTATATATATATGTTAATATATATAGAGAGAAAGTATTGGATTCATGTCAAAAATTCGATGTCGAGATTTTGATGGATCTTCACGTTTTGCTCTTCATTTCGCTACAATTAAATTCTTAAATAAAAGGAAAATCAAATTAATCTTTAAATAAAATTATATTTTTTGTTTAAATATCAATTTTCTTTAATTTGAGAATAAGATAACATATATTTAAAAAATTTTAAAAATTCCAAATGCTCTTCATGTCGATTTCAATATTTCTGGAGATTCATTACTGAAATTGTTTTAAAGAAAATATGGATGTAAAAATGAGTTTCCATCTCTAAAATAAATCACATTAATTTTTATCTTGACTGTATATGTATACCATTAGCTATCACGTGTGGAAAAATATTTTTCTTTTCAGTAAGAACTTCATTTAGTTCTCTGAAAATTTGAAAAATATATAAATTAATTTTATAAATTTATAATATTTTTTAATTTGTCTTCTTACCTTTCAAAATGACATGAATGGCCAAGGAACATTCCTTGTATTCATTTATTAAAATTGAAGTGGCTTCTTCAGGCCAATGTGTTTTTACAACTAAAATTTATAATGAATATAATTGAAAAAATTAAATAGAATATAAGATTACATATATATAAAAAAAAAAATAAAAATAAAAATAACAGCTAACCTTATCATTTTGTTTTGGCTTGTTTTTATAAAGTTGGCCCTTAAATAAATAAAAATAATTAATAATAATAAAGAAAATTAATGAAAAAAATGAAAATAAAACTTAAAACTTACTTCTTTTTTATCGATAATAAATCCAAATATCCAAGGAATGAAAGAAAATGAAAGGTGGTCATCTATTAAAGCTTTGGCGCTGAGATCGCACTGTTTTTAATTTTTACCCGAGAGGATTAGAAGATTCAAACCAGTATTTCCCGAGTCAAAATCGAACGCCTGGCTTGAACCTTCTAGTCCTCAATTGAAGACTGCAAGGTTCAAGCCAGGCGTTCAAGTACTGGTTTGAACCTTCTAATTCTCCTGGTAGGTTTAGTAGGCTTTAACCAAATTTTAATCCTATCAAATAACAAAGGAATTGAGGACTAAAAGGTTCAAACCAGGCGTTCAAGTACTGGTTTGAAACTTCTAAATCTCCTGGTAGAATCAGTAGGCTTTCACAAAATTGTAAATAAATAACATCCCATCTAATAACAAGGGAATTCAGGACTAAAAGGTTCAAACCAGGCGTTCGATTTCGACTCGGGTATATAAAAAAAATATCAAGTTTTCTCTTTTTCGTGAAATTTTGTAAAATATAAATTCATATGTGTTCATGCATTCTATATTTGAGTCGTCTATTCCCAAAAGTGTCTAGTTGCATCGGGAACAAATCAGGAAACGAGAAAAACCTGTATTTTATTAAACTCAACAGTTAATTTACGACTGATATGTTTATAAAATCTGTAAATAAATTACGAACACATTTTACAAGGTCTTAGGTCGGTATTATTTTCTATATAGCAGTAATAAACTGTTTTAATATTCAACTAGGCAGTTTTGGAAATGTCTTTTGTAATTAGCAAGTTTTGGAATTGAACCTTTTGCAATTAGAGAGTTTTGGCACTGTAAATGCAACTGGTCGGTTTCACTCAACATTAGCAAAACAAAAAATCTGGTGTTTTTTCTACCCCGCGGAACATTTTTGCTTTTGCGGAAACAAAGATTTTCACCCTGCGGAAAAAAAATTTTCCCATGGAAAACTGCGGGCGGGTCAAACATTTGGGGGGGGGAGCCCTGCTAATGTCTGTATATCCCTATATATGTATATGCATTTGGGAAATTTCGGTCGGACCCCCTCCCCCTTATATACACCCCCGTTTTTCATCTAGAGTCAACGGCTACATTCTAAACTCAACAATAATAATTCAACTTTTCTATATCAGATTTTTTCAAATTCGATACAAAGAACATGAAAATTCCGAATTTTGTTTCTCCTTTGCGTATATTTTCATCTAATTAAAATTCACAATTAGAAGTTCATTAAAATAAAAACTACATATATATACATGTATAAGAAACAGGAAGAAAGAGAGCTATGTCATTTCTAGGAAAAAAGATTTTCAAGTAGAGCAAAAAATAAAACACGAAAATAGTCTTTTGTTTAAGATATACTTAATATGCTTTACGAGAGCTCATAAAATGTGACTCTGGCCTTTGGGGTCCCACCAAAAAAGTGTCCAAATGGCTAGCTAGAGAGGTTTTGTATTTCGACCTTTTTTTTTTGAATGGCCCTCTCTAACTAACAAAAGCAATTATTTCTTTTATAGCGATTTCTAATTAATTTTTAGAGATTAAAACTAAAAATATACCTCATTTCGGCACAACGAGTTTTTCTAATTTTATTATATTATTGTTTTTCGAGTTTTAATTTGTTAAGGAAATATTCTATTGGCTGCAAAGTATTATAAAGATGCTTTAAAAATAATTTATTCAGGCTTCCTATAATCTAAACTTGACTATTAAAATTTTTTAAAATACATTTCAACGTTGATTAAAGGGATAAAGAATTGTCCATTCAGAAACAAGTTAATTATTTCCCTGAAGATTGAAATAAATTTCGCTTAATTATTTTATAAATTACTACATCTTGTTGCCAGCATCTGGCAAAGTAAAAATTTTTCCGGCTTCTATGTCTTAAGTTTAAATTTAATATAATACTGCATATGAAAATATTCCCATTAATAATCTGATTTGGCGACTCAACTTTTAATTCGGAAATCGTACATTAAACATTGCTTACTTTGTTTCGGATATTAGTTTGAAGTTTTTGAGGTCTTAATTCATTAGAATTGAGAATTAATTAATTATTAACATATCGGGGGACAAGAATTTAATAAATTCTGGAAAGTGTAAAGATGGCCGATGGCCTCTGGCTGAGAGCCGAATAAATAAAAAAAAAAAAAAAAAGTGTAAAGATTCTCCTCTAACCCGAGTAAAATTTATTAAAAATGATCGAGGGATCCACACGCCCGCAGCAGGTCTGCATAGTGAACCATTAGGGCCACATGGATATACACGCCCGCGCCAGGAACACACATTTTTCTTCTGGTCACTTTCGATCTACTGTGTTTGTCCCTGGTATGGTCGTGTAGATATCCCTGTGTGTTCCTAAAGGTTCGCTATGCAGACCTGCTGCGGGCGTGTGGATCGATCGTTTTTAATCATTTTTACTCTGGAAGACCAAATACTCTAGTAGATCTGTAATTTTCCAAAAAAAATTTATGTAGAATGTGGCTGTGAAGAATTGAATAGTTGCAGGGCCGTTCCTAACCCTTTTGGCACCCCGTGAAAAAAAAATTTGATCCTAATCTAGTCTCCCCTCAGGCTGAACGCACACCGATCGAGCAAAAACGTTTTCGAACAAAACGTTTTTGCCTAAAACTATTTTTTCAATGCTTTTCTATGGGTCAACCGAAGAGACAAAACACAATCGAACATGATTCGACATCATCGAACAAAATGTTTTGTCCGAAAACTTTTGCTCGTTCGGTGTGCGTTAGCATCGAGCAAAACGTTTTGCTCTTGGACAAAACATTTTGTTCGAAAACGTTTTTGCTCTATTGGTGAGCTTTCAGCCTCAATCTTTGTTTTATTTGAAGGCACAAAATATACTCAATAACAAGTCTGTCCGTTAAAATATAGGAAAATAAATCAAAATCTAATGTACTGTAATATTAAATGTACTTATAAATTGGGCAACTGATAATTATTTGACTGGCCTGTTTATTAAAAAATCTGGTGTGACTGGCGCACAGCACACAACTTTCTCTTACCTTCGGTAATCGAAAGTTGTGTTCTGTGCTTGTCACACCAGATTTTTTGTGTCGACCCGTATTTAGTTTCCGACTATAGAGTACGATTGAATTCAAGATGTAAAATTTATAAGTATGGGAAAATATTTATATTTTGTTTCCATGGCAACCATTTCTCCTATCTTTTCTATGGAGCACAAGAGTAAAGTGGTCTTCAGAAGATTTCAATCACAAAATGAGAATATACATTTTATAGAGAATCTAAAAAATAATTGATTTTTGAATTAAAAAAAAATCGTTGGAGCAAATTTTGAGAAAATCGAAAAAAACTGAAAAAGTGCATCAGTAAAGTACTAGTACTTTATGGTCGATTTTGTTCAAAAGCTTCGTGTCACGTCCCATGGGAATGCCTAACTTAAATATAAAATTTCAACTTCCTAGCTCTTCTCGTTCTTGAGATATTTTGTTCACAGACAGACACACAGACACACAGACAGACAGACAGACCATGTCGCGAAAACCACTTTTTTGGATTCAGGGGACCTCAAAACGTGTATATTCATCAAAATCTCGACATCGAATTTTTGACATGAAACCAATACTTTCTCTCTCTATATATATTAACATATATATAGAGGTAAGAGAAAGTAAAATTAACTATAAATCAAATAAAAGTATTTTGTTGTAGTATGTTGTAAAAATCCTGATAATTCGCATAATTTTATTGTCCTAATTACTAAATTGAAATCGTTATCAAAAAAGTAAAATTGCTATATTATTTACAAAAGAGTTCAAATATTGTTGCCACTCGATAAAATCTTCTTAACTACACCCCTTTTTTTTACGCTATCTCAGGCCATATAGACATTAACAATACTAATTATTTACGGTATATAAGATATAAATGAGGGTCCAAACTTTCTAAAAATGAGCAAAGATTTTGCCTCTAAATAAATTTGAACGAATAATTTTAAGATAAAGAAAACAGACAACCCATATCCAGTATCTTCTTCTTTCACAATTCATCAACTTGAGAAAATTACTTATTTTATTTTATTTATACAAGCTTTTTAACAATTTTTTCTACTTAATTAAACTTAATTGTTTTCTAACTATTATTTATAGATCAAAACATGTATATTTACTTACTTTTGATCCCGAATTAGATATTTTGAGAGCTACTTAACGATCTATCTCTGGAGTTGTGAGTTATTTGGGCGTCCTAAAATTAACAATAAAATACAAATATAATGCAGACTATAATAAACAAACTCTAAAATCTGAAAGAAGTGCCAAGAAACATAAATTTAAGGGACTAAGAGACGAAAATCAAAAAATTATTATGATAGAATAATGTTGAAATTTTTTAACCTTTCGGGTGGAATCTTTTGCATCAGGATGCATTTTATAATTTATTTTTAAATTAGCATATACCATGAAAATAGCAGCTTGAAACTTTTAATTTTGTGCAATTTTTTCCCAAATACAATTTCAGATCTGGGATCGATTTCACCAAAATTGAAATAATTGGTTTTCTAAAATGCATACAATTATTTGGTTGATTTGCCGAATTTGATTTTAGGTAGACTATTATAGGCATTTGGGTCCATCATGCCCTCCCATCTCCCCCACGCTAACAATTTATCAAATTTCCAGTTTATATAGTCGGTCTTCACACGGGAACACCAAGTTCGTGACATGAACTAGATTCTTTTCAAATTATTTATTCTGTAAATTTGTACTTCATGTATAATTGAATTGGAGTAACTCTGGTTAATAAGCTCAATTTTTCATTTTAAAATACTTTCCAATTTTATTAGTCATTGAAAAATATTGTTCTTATTATTAAAATGTTAGGTGAATTCAAACTAAAACATCGAGGTGATATATTTCATTATTACTGTGTTATTTATTTGTATAAATACTTAATACTTATTTCGACAATTGATACATCTTAAGAAATAATGCAAAATAAATATTGAATAATTCTGAAGATGACACACAATTAATACAATATATTGAAACATAACAAACCGTGTTTTTAGTTTTTAGTGTTATTAGTTTTGATTAGCAAATCATGTTTAAAATAGTGCCAACGGTTTTCAGTTTAAATTTAATTATTAAAATGGTTAATTAACTCGTTTTGTCCCTCTTTTTCTATAGATTACAAATTTTATTTTAAATTACCTTCCTCTTCTTACGCACACCAATTGAGCAAAAACATTTTTGACTAGTCGTGCCTAAAACTGTTTATTCAATGCTACATGCTACTGGACATAATTCGACATTATTGAGCAAAATGTTTTGCCATTGAGCGTTTTGCTCAATCGATGTGCGTTGGCTTTGAGCAAAACGTTTTGCTCTTGGACAAAACGTTTTCCTCAATTGGTGTGCGTTCAGCCATTGGGTTTCGGAGGGGGGGGGGGGGGGTTGAATGCAAATATCCATGAATAGAATCCAAATTTCCTCATTAAATGGAGCTGAGCAAATAGGAATAATATTTTTATTATATTCTTTTTCGGTCTCTTTTGAAACACATTTAAATTAATTGAGAACCGAAATGTCCCAGCAATTATTTACAAATGAAATGTTCGTAGTTACTATTATTCTTCAAATCAGAAAAAAAATTATTTTCATTAAATTTTATTCAAGATTTTCAAGCTACTTTTTTAATATAGACCTATTATTTTGTTTATATTGAATAAAAAATCTCTTTTTATGAATTTAAACCATTCATTAGAACAATTTCTTCAAGTTGAAATGATTAATGATCCAATTTCCTATATTGTCCCAAACTCGTTCTCTGTATTTGTAAGACACGTGGCAGAGAACGTAAAGAAAAGGTCCTGGCGGCTGTTCGTAGACTATTTTTGGCCCTTAATAAATGTAGGGGGGCATTGAACGACCCATCTTAAAACCTGAGGGTGCACCAAAAGAGCCAAACACACTTCGCTAATAATTTCTATCTAAACTAAACGATTGCTTCTAATATAATTAAGAATACGACAATTCACTTTAAGGATCTCTGACTCATTCTGGCGGTATGTGAGCCAAACGGATAAAAAAACACACTAACACTCGTACAAATCCCAAATCGAAAACAGAAAAATGATTCACTGAGGATAATTGAAGAATATTTTCAATATCATAAGAGAGAGTGAGAGGCGAAAAAAGTATATTCATTAGATCATTAAGTAACATCCATGGTGTTAATTAAAGAATCTTCAAAGAATAGATTGCTTGATAATAAATCATTGCGACATCATTGAATTGATTTTTAATAAAGAATCGAACCAATGGAAAATTCACACCTTAATTTTAAACAGGTTAAAGAAGAAGATATTTTCCAATAACGATTTTCATTTT
>JAKCPI010024294.1:0-14960 GCA_023213315.1 Euborellia annulipes | reverse complement strand
GTTTAGTTTAGTTTAGGGTCCGACCGAATCCATATGTTCAGCCGAAACCGAATTTCGGCCTCAATCTTAGTTTCGACCCAAACCGAAACTAACTTGTTTTAAACTTTTTCTTATAAATTTTCTATACAAAATTCATATCATTTGACTTTTTTTTTAAATTAAATTTTCCTTCGTGGCTCAAACAATCACTCCTTATTTCCCTCTTGCGAAAATCATTTGACCTTTTTACTTTCTCGTATAGAATATAAAAAGAAAGTATTGTAATCGTAAAAATTTTGATGTTTCTCCACGTTTTAGACCTCTCTGAGGCCAAAAATACCATTTTGGGCATTATGTCTATGTGTGTATGTGTGTGTGTGTGTGTGTGTGTGTGAACACGATTGCTTAAAAACCAAAGCAGCTAGTTCGATGAAATTTGGTATATCCCCCTTAGACTAAAATTGTAGATTTCTATCAACTTTTGGAGTAAATTGGTAAATTTTGGAGAAAAGTATACTTCAAAATATTTCAAGGGCAAAATAAGATTTTAAAGATCATCTAAAAAATAATCGATTTATGAATTTTAAACAAAATCGTTGAAGCAAATTTTGAGTAAAAAGAAAAAAAACTGAAGAAGTACATCAGTAAAGTACTAGCACTCTTTGGCCGATTTTGTTCAAAAGTTTCCTGTCACGTCCCAGGGGGGCGCCTTATTTAAATATAAAATTTCAACCTCATAGCTCTTTTCGTTCTTGAGATATTTTGTTCACAGATAGACCATGTCGCGAAAACCACTTTTTTGGATTCATAGGACCTCAAAACGTGTATATCCATCTAAATCTCGACATCGAATTTTTGACATGCATCCAATACTTCTATATATTAACATATATAGGCAAGAGAAAGTAAAAATCCAGAAAATCTCACCTTTATTTAATTTTTATTATTAATAGTATTCTGTAATTCCATAAATTCATAGTGGCTTATAGCATCATTATTCTGTACTCTACCATAAATCCTTTAAAATGACATCCCCTTATCAATGGATAAAAAGCCAGGCGATAATTGTATTGTCAGTGGACGTGTGGGCGCTGTAGAGGCAGGCGCCTTTCACTGGTGCCTCCGGGCTGAGGGTCATCTCGGGTTTAATTGAGTAATTACAAGGTGTTGGAGGGAACTTCAGCTTGCTTTTTTGTCTTATGTCCTTTTGATTAATTTCCCTCGGAGACAAACCAACTAACCCACGTTACAAGTTCATTCAAGAGAGAGGAAAAAAGAAAAACCCCCCCCACCAATTATATCTATATATCTCGACTTTGACAGACGATTCCACCCTGAAATTTATAAGAGGTGTAAAAAGGCGTTAAATAGGTTCAAATTAATATATCATCATGGTATTATTTATAATAAAAACTGTCATTATTTTTTTATAATAATAATAATAATAGGTGTTTTCAAATGAGTTCTAAATATTTTTAAATTATAAAATAATTCAAGAAATTATTTAATAAAAAAAAAATTCTAAATTAAAAAGTTATAAGACCTATTGAATATACCATCTATTGCAATAGTATTGAGAATAAAGCCCGGCAGTTAATCAGCCCAAATGGCACACGTTCACTAATATATTAAAAAGATAAATTTTTATGGTAATAAAGGCCGATCGCCCAATTACCTGCTTTGAAAAAGATATTTCTTAGACAGACCAGCTGCCATTTGGGCTGCCTAACTTCCGGGCTTTATTCTCAATACTATTGCAATAGATGGTACATGTATATATATATATATATATATATATATTTTTTTTTTTTTTTTTGTTTTGACCTAGCCAATGAAGACTAGTGGCTCTAAGCAGATAGTTAATAAATTTATTTATTTATTTTTCAAACGTCTTATAGATTCTAAATTAATCAGTCAATATATTTTTTAAGGTATTTATGAGTTTGAGTTTCGTTTTGGCAAATCGCGCTCCCTGGACTCGAACCATGACTTCCCCCGGTCGGACTATCTTTTTTCTAGCGCGTCCAAACAAAATATATAAATAAACATTTTATTAAATATAAAATTTCCAAGCCAGTTTTTTTAAATATTGTTTTCTTGGATTCCATTTATCTTGTATAATAATTTTATGTTAATTTTGAAATTTTCCCGCAAGGCCATCGCTAAATATAAGATCCTTTTATAAGAAACCGTAATTTCTAGATTTATTTAAAAATCAACCTATTTTTTCCTTATTGGTACTTTTTTCCCTTTCTTTTAAAGTGATTTCAAATATCAAATGGAATTTCCATCATTTAATGATTTGCTAATCAATCAGTCGCTTCATTATAATATCAAATAAGGCAATAGCCCCCGGGGTATTAAGATAATCGAAAAGGGAGAGGAAATTTATAAAAGTATTTTCAAAACTAAATGAACAAATTTAAAACGGATTCTAAAATAAAATTATATATTATTATTTAGCTCTTGTATTTTTATTAAATTGGTTATCAAGACATCACAAAAATAAAACTAAGGTAGTAGACATGATACTAGGGCCGTAGACATTTGAGTGGTTCCACCCCTCCGAAATCTCAAAAAAAAAAAAAAAGTGAAACCGTTTAAATTTTAAACTTATTTTAACTGAAAAGCTTCCTTTCGAGGCATTAATAATTTTTATTCAGATATAATTCAAATTTAAAAAAAAAATTTTTAACCCTTATAAACAAATTCTTATGGCGACGTTTCGGCAATATCTCTTGTCTTTTTCTTGGCCTTAAAAAATTTGTTAAAAATATCAATACAAAAAATTTTTATGATATCAGTATGTAGACTAATTGAAATTAATTTCTTATGGCCAAGAAGAAGACAAGAGATATTTCCGAAACGTCGCCAATAAAGAATTTGTTTTTTAAGGATTGATCTAAAAAATCTTTAAGTTGAATTTATATTTCTTCTGGTATATCTTCTTAACACTTGAAAATACTGTATAATTTTTTTTACTTTATGGACCTATTAAAAAAAATAAAATTTTGTGATTCATCTTTTGTAGAAAATATAAGACTTTTCGACATCATAGGCCATATAGACTTTGACGATACTAATTATTTAAATACGATTGAGGGGGTCCGGGTACCATTTATTTATACCATTTGGAATTCAAATATTCATTGGTTGGCCTGGGATCCGAACCCACGCCCCGTGGCTTTAAGAATTTCATTATTGACATTTGTCAAAACCTCTAGGCCTCCGGGGCGTCGGTTTTGAACAGACATATCATTATTGGGCGTGTGTCAGTTGGGATGCCTAACTCATCGGCGTTAAGAAGTTAAATGACTGTGCCAATATACCAGTTATATGCACTGAACGTCTTATTAGTACATTACTAATGTAGGCGAAAAAAAAAAAAAAAAACAGGAAAATTTCTAAATTTTAACATTTTGTCATTATGAAGGCTTATTATTATTATTATTATTTTTTTTTTAACTACGAATCCGCCTATTTTAATTAGTTTAATAAACACGTTAACTTTCATTGATATAAATTTTAAAAATTAAAATGTTTAAGTACTTCTACTTTTTTTTTCATTATGATATATACACAATAGCAAATTAATTGTTCCACATTGGAGTGATCCTTTGACACGCCTCACCAACTCCATATTTAATAAAAAAATATTTATGAATGTTTTATTTACATTTTCTGACATACCCTCTAACCATAGTCGACACTTATGGCCTTCACATGCATAAATTAAAAATAATTGAACTATATTTGTCAAAAAGTTTTCAAACATTAAGTAAATCAATTATTTAATACTCAATTTATCACGTAAAAATATTTTTACTTTCTCTTACCTATGTATATATGTAATATATATATAGAGAGAAAGTATTGGATTCATGTCAAAAATTCGATGTCGAGATTTTGATGGATCTTCACGTTTTGAGGTCCCCTGAATCCAAAAAAGTGGTTTTCGCGACATGGTCTGTCTGTGTGTGTGTGGGTGGGTGGGGTGGGTGGGTGTGTGTGTGTGTGTTCAATTTTAAGCATGAAGGAATTGAGCTAGGAGGTTGAAATTTTATATTTAAGTTAAACACCCCCGGGACCGGAAAAATAAGCTTTTAATCAAAATCGGCCAAAGAGTACTAGTACTTTACTGATGTACTTTTTCAGTTTTTTTCGATTTTCTCAAAATTCGCTCTAACGATTTTGATTAAAATTCAAAAAATCAATTATTTTTTAGATGCTCTTTCAAATGTATATTCTCGTTTTGCCCTCAAAATTGTTTGAAGCACACTTTACTCTTGTGCTTCATAGGAAAGATATGAGAAATGGTTGTCATGGTTACAAAATATAAATATTTTCCCATACTTATAAATTTTACATCTGAATTCAATTGTACCCTACTGTCGGAAACTAAATACATGTTGACACAAAAAATCTGGTGTGACAAGCACAGTACACAACTTTCGATTACCGAAGGTAAGAGAAAGTTGTGTGCTGTGCGCCAGTCACACCAGATTTTTACTTTTGTTCTCTTTTATTAAGATATTTGATTTAGTGGCTCTAATGCCTAGCTGCACTTTTTTTTATATCCTAATCCGAGTGCATCCTCTTTTGTTCCAATTGGTGGATCGGATTCCCTCCACTCGACCTTCACGATGATTTGCTTGAGTGCCGAAAGGAGAGAACTGCTCAAGGGGACTTCATAATGGTCTCGCAAACGGACCTAATCGTAGTCATTTAGGGTCTCCGGCAACTTTATTGCTGATTCAATTTTCAGCGTTCGATTTTTTCTTAAGTGATTTATAAGGACTATTTTTCACAGTTAATTCAATCAATTAATTGGAATTAAATGAATAATTTGATATATCAAATAAAAAATACTTCTCCGAAATCAAAATTTTCTTTTTAAAGTGATTATTCACTTTTTACGCCACCTTGACTCTATATTTTGGTGATTCGAGAGACTTCCGGTGATCAAATCCTTGAACCCGGGATCTCCACCATATTGCTTTAAACAATCTGACACGCTTACATAAAAATTATAATTTTTGAAAGAAGACTGTTTAATTATGAGGATAAAATTTTTTATTCATTCATTCGCAACTGTTTCGGTGACTAAGCGTCACCCATCTTTAGAACAAATGAAATGGAAGAGTTGTTGCTATTTGTACAAAGATTACCGGGGTATGAAAAGCCTTTTTATCCTTTGTCCGAAGTGTTGACATTAGGGATGGAAAAGCCGTCTCTGACTTTAGTCAAGAATCGATCTTTTACTGAAAATAATCGACTTTTTAGAATCGAGTTGAAACTCTTTCAAGTCGATTAGAATCGATTCTCTCTGGACGACTTCAACTTTTTTCTTACAATACTTAGTATCATTTATATATTTATTTATATATAACCGGTATATAATTAAATTGATAAAATGGTTGCAATGTTCAAACACAAGTTTCTTTTATTTAATTATAATTAAATTGTTATGGCTCCTAGTTTTATATGGGTACATTGTTACTGAGTATCTCCTATGCACGAGTTATTGTTTTTAAAAGTCGACTTGAAAGTCGAAAAGTCGACTTTCAGAAATGATTAATCGATTCCGAAATTCGATAAATATCAAGTCGAAAATCGACTTTTCCAGCGCCTTTTCCCTTCCAGTAACCATCTAATTTTTCTAAATCCGTTATCCGTCAATCAATTATTTTAAATTATTCTTCTTCCTGAGGAATGAATAAAATAAATCGTTTAAAAATTTATTTTTGCATGCCATTTAAACAAATTCTCCTCCGATGGAGGAGCTCTAATAAATCATACACTAACTAGAGTATTATATATTTCCTCTAATATTATACTATAAGCAATAAAAACAAAAAATAATACAATTTTATTATTCTTGTTTTAAATTTATTTAATATAGTCCTTTTAAATAAAAAATAGAACACAATAATTATAAGGCCCCTAATCTAATATCAAACTTCCGGCGAAGGTAAATATGAATTAAATTAAAATCTCATAATTTTAATAAAATCTTAATATTTTTCATGTTCTAGATTAAAATAACAGATCGGGCCCGCCTCAAAATTTGACCTTAATCTATAGTACTTTTTTTTTATTCATTAGCTATAAATAAAAACGTTTACGCCATTATCGTTATTATTATCAAAATTAACCGCACAACCTACTCTTGGCGGGTATGCGTCTACGTTTTCGTCGTTCCTTAATCATGTGCTGCAACTTTTCAGACAATAAAAATATATATCTGACTCATTGAAATTTTATTCCCTTACGTTATGGAGAGTCCAGATAAAATTCTTGAATCTCCAAATCCTCGAAAAGGAAGGCTCAAAAATTTTTTAAAAATTCAGAATTTTCCCAATTGGAAAGCATTGGGTTCTATCTCTTCTAGAAAATATTCTAAATTTTCAAAAATCTTTTGAACCACTCATTTTAGGATTTTGGAAGCCGAGTATTTTCTAAACTTTTGATAACATCCTCCAACAATCAAGCATTTATTTTTGTAACCATAAGACGGATTTTCTGTGAAACGATTCAAATGAGAAATTGAGAAGCTTCCCTATTTTTAAATGGTACAACATAATAATTTTCAACTTTTTTACACTAAACATGAACTTGATAATCACTTGAACCTGCTTCTAAGCCTGAGAGGG
This sequence comes from Euborellia annulipes, assembly GCA_023213315.1. Classification (NCBI taxonomy): domain Eukaryota; kingdom Metazoa; phylum Arthropoda; class Insecta; order Dermaptera; family Anisolabididae; genus Euborellia; species Euborellia annulipes. The sequence goes on along the minus strand of JAKCPI010024294.1, from coordinate 8,328 downwards.
AGCGAACAAGAAAAAGTTTTAAAATCGTCAGGACCCCCAAATAGTCAAGGCTCGGATTACATTTTTGCTTTAACCGGCAAATCACATGCAAAAGTGATGAAAGAATGCCAGGGTGGGGAGGGCTCCAAGGCCATCCAGAGCCACATGCATTGGGCGGTTCAAGGCCCGGCCTGCCCCGTGCATTGTCCAGGCGAAATTCAATTAAAATCTTGTCTAATCATCGACTAATTGCGTTTAGTCTATGACTGAGGTTCAATGAACCAATCTCTACTTGCACTTAGAGATAGAGATATTCCTCTCCTCTCTCTGTGGTGAAGTTTCAGGTGTTGCCAAGCAACACCCTTCTCGGGTCAGTCCGATGATCCCTCTGGGTAATAAAAATCCTTTCATTAAAAAAAAAAGAGATTTAAATATTAATAAAAAAATTCATTACTTTCAATGTTTTTAGAGCGTTATTCATTTGTTGAAGTGTGAGTCTGGATTTGACAAGTTCATAATTATATTAATCCTTGCTGGAATAGCAATTCTTTTCGAAAAGATTAAACTACTTGCCACACTGATCTCTACTCAATTAAGGCATCTTAAAAGAGATTAGGCTGGCGAAATAGGTCTGGTCTTAACAAGTTAATTTTCTTAACCGAATAAAAAATTGAAAACTCAGACTTCAAAAAAAGGTAGCAAACATTTTTTAAGAGAAATTATTTCTGGAGAGGGAGTTGTGACATCCCGTCCTGTGGAAGGACGTAAAGATGATTCCCTCTCAGCGGTGCATTCTTCGAAAGGAGTAGGCTCAACACCGGTGCTGAGGGAGTCCTTCCTCAAACTAGGACATCCTGCTTAGCATAGAAGAGGTTGAATAAAAGGAACCGGTTGGAACCAGAAATTAGGATTAGTTCAGCAGCTAGAAATAAAAACAGGAGGAGGAGTTAGAGATTGTAACTCCACGGGGTGCTGGTAGATGGCTACGGCCAGAGGCCGGTTGGGTTTGAGGTGTGTGTCTTCGTGCATGGAAGCACCTCGGGTAAATAAACAGGGCTTCCGAAAAGGAATTTCAAATAATAAAAAAAAAAAATTAGAAAATAAATTTTTGGTAGCACTTTATTTAAGGAGATGGTGAACTTCGAAAATAAAATTCCTTATCCTCGTACTGTAGTACGTGTAAGTACTGTAGCACCTCTATCTGTATAGGGTAATAAACCTCTGTAGCATTCCCTTTCTTTCCATCTCGTTGTTGGTCTCTTGTTTTTTTCCTACTGATTACTCAAACTAATACCCAATATTATGTTCGTCCTTCTCCCAAATGTCGCGATTTAATTATTTTAATTTTGCCCCTTTTAATTACTCATGAAAAAAAAAAACAAAAAAAAAAAAAGGATCTCAATTTTTTGTAACTACATAAAATATCAGCTATATTTATATATTAAAATTTATTTAAAGAAATATTAATTAAATTTCGTAAACACCCTATAGTTTTATTCGTATCATTCCATTGCTCGGGAATGTCTTGAAAAGCTTCCAAAAATTGACGCTCGCTTTTTAAAAAAAGATTCACTTTCTCTCTCTTTATTTAGATTTCATAATACTTCCATTTTTTATTCCCGTAGATTTTTTTTTATGTTTTGTCTTTTGGTAAATAACATTTTTATTTTGACTTGTCTTTATAAATTTTTTTTTTTTTTTTAAAGGTTTGATAATAAACCTCTGAAAAAGAGTAGACGAAAGCTTTTTAGATAAATCATTACGTGACGCGAACTAAAATATTCCTGGAAATTTTTTTTTTTTTTTGTATACTAATTCATTTGCATTCCAATTTTTTAATATCAATAGGAAACCTATAAATTAAATAATTATCAAATTATTAAGACTATAATATCATGAAAAATATTTTTTTGTATAACAGTTATAATAATAATACTATGATATTATTTTAATAATATACAAAAAAATTTTGTTTTTTTGGCAACCGAATTGATTTTTTCACTAATTGATGATAACATTTTAAAATCTTGTTTACCTGTCGGTGTTTACAACTTTATTCCATGGGATAATAAATTATATATACCGCATATATCATTCGTTGTTATTTTTATACAATATTAAAAATTAATTTTTAATAGTTTTTTTAATTTAATTCTTGCTTTTATTTGATTAAAAAAAATAAATTATAGGTATCTTTGTATATCCCTCCTACGATAATTTATTTAACCTGCGGTGCGGGGTCGGCTGTTCTCCACTCCCCACTATCCAAAGGGTTGTCTCCACAGGTCAAGCTCGATCATATAGCCCACTCAAAATATTTTAAAAATATACCCTCTTCCTCCTTTGAAAAGAACTGCTGTTTAGTTTCAATATACTACTGTTCACTAATTCCTCAATTATTTACAATTTTTCTATCCAGATAGGTCTGGATCTGTACATTCAAAAATATTTTATCGCTGGATGATGTTCAGTCGAGTTCATCTATCCAGGAAGTTCAATAGTGCTTGAGCTTGCTTAACAAAACTAGTTGTTCCACTTCTTTCTGGTATCCATAATGATACATAATTGTTTCTAACTTCACTTCAAATATTCTGCAATATTTTAATAAACTATTATATCAATATAATATTATTCTTAGTTCATTACCAAAAAAAATTATATATATTGTGTTAATATAATTAACAATAAAAATAGTAATATCACTAATTTTTAATATAAAATAGTTTAGTTATGAATGAAATTAGCCGCTATAAATGATTTGATTGTTGACGAAATGGCCGCTCAGAGATGATGTCATCCTGAACGGCAAGATGATCAACCAGTCTATTCGATTGTCGTCGTACTTTGATCCACGCGATTTCGGGAGTTCGAAATTTATTGTGAATTTTCATTTATAAAGTGTAAAATTTGTGTCCATTTGATAAATTAATATCAGCAGGAATGTGTTACGTGTTTAAAAAGTGTTAGAAAACCAAATGGAGAGAGGAGAATGGACATCAATCAAAACGGTGAGTTGAGATCGTCTTTAAAGCAAATAGTCAAAAAGATGGCGGGGGCTCTTTCGTTGACAGTTGATTTAATTTCATGTCTATTAATAATTACAACTTCTTTGCGTCTCTCTTAACTTTTATTTTCTAATTTATTTTAATATGTTGTTCGTCCTAATTAAATTATTAAGAAAAGTTCTATATACAATACAATAAAAAAAAGTCTAGGGATGTTGTCTCTTCTTGGGAATGTTTCCGAATTTTTCAGACTTTAAAAATTCATATTTAAAAAATCTGGTGTGACTGGCGCTAGCACACAACTTTCTCTTACCTTCGGTAATCGAAAGTTGTGTATATGCTGTCTCACCAGATTTTTTGTGTCGACATGTATTTAGTTTCCATGTAGTACGGTACATTCGATTTTCAAGATGTAAAAATTTATAAGTATGGCAAAATAGTATATTTTGTTACCATAACTAACCATAGGAGAAATTCCTATCTTTTTTCTATGGTACAAAATTAAAGTGGTCTTCAGAAGATTTCAATCACAAAATGAGAATATACATTTTATTGAGAATCTAAAAAAATAATTGATTTTGAATTTTAAAAAAAATCGTTGGAGCAAATTTAGAGAAAATCGAAAAAAACTGAAAAAGTGCATCAGTAAAGTACTAGTACTCTTTGGTCGATTTTGTTCAAAAGCTTCGTGTCCCGGGTCCATGGGGTACTAACTTAAATATAAAATTTCAACCTCTAGCTCTTTTCGTTCTTGAGATATTTTGTTCCTGAACACACACACACACACACACACAGAGACAGACACACACACAGACACACAGACAGACCATGTCGCGAAAACCACTTTTTTGGATTCAGGGGACCTCAAAACGTGAAGATCCATCAAAATCTCGACATCGAATTTTTGACATGAAACCAATACTTTCTCTCTCTATATATATTAACATATATATAGAGGTAAGAGAAAATAAAAAAATGCTTATTTTATAATAATTATTTATCATAAGAAAACATAGGGGATGTTTTAAAGAGAACAACAAAGATGATAATAGCTCGTGCCTTCTTTTTTTTTCCTTCGGTTTTTTTCTCTCGTTTCCTGTCGATCTTTTTACCCTCTTCCTTCCTTTTTTTTTTAACCATTATATCAACTTAATTAAGAATTACTACAAATGCAACTTCTTTATTACCTTTATTAGCTTATACTATATTTTTTCCATTATGCACACTTAATTATATAATTTTCCTATTGAATAAAAAAAAAAAAAAACAAACGAGAGAGAAAAAAAATCTCGCATGTATCTAGTTATTTTATTTCCACAATAAAGCAATTTAGTGATGCAAAGTAAGAAGGAAGCCTGTAAGTCTTACAAACCATCTTGTTATCAAAGAAAACCAAAAGTCACTGATAAAGCCTTTGTGAATTAAGCATGAAAATTTTTATTCCTTTGATCATTACAACCCCGACAACAATTTTATGGTCTCGTTTTCCTTTGAATATTCACTAAACTCTTTTTCCCATTTTTATTTTTTATATTTCGTCTTCAACAACATCCACATATCTCTTCCCTTCTCCAGCTGTTTATTTCATTATAAATAAGTGTCTATTAGGGATAAAAAAAACAATGGCTATTATAATTTCAAAAATACCACCTGCCTCTGTCTAAGCTTATAAAAAAACACGCACCCCAAAATAATTCACATTTGCTTCTAAATAAATTATCAATTAACATAAACTCTATATTCTTATTAATATATACTGAAAAAATATGATACTCTAATTTATAAAATATCATCCTAATTATTATTTATTATAATAATTTAAAAAATACATATTTTAATTTTTTATTAGCATGAATAATAAATTTTTAATCAAAATATTGTGCCTCCCAAAATTATTTTATTTTATTTAGGATTATACTTTGTTGAGAGGTTAAACGATTTTCAGTAGAAAATATGTCTGTGAAATTTTGTGTTTGATTGGACAAAAGTTGAGCCCCCTGGACTCGAACCTGGGGGCAATTTTTGCCCAATCAAACATAAACTCATCTCGCAAATTTCTTTAATTAAAAATTTTATATTTCAAATCTTCTTATAAATATTTTTGATTACGCATGGTAAAACATATTCGATTCATGCCTCTTAAAGCGTAACGTAACTTTGCAACCGAAAGCTAGTTAATAAATCAGAAATTCTATCGATCTTCTTGTAAAAAATTATTTAAAGAGATCTCGACAATTTGTTAATCTTTTCCTACCGCAAAAACACTCTCGAATTGAAAATCATCATGATTTAGTAAATCTCAGAAAATTCAAAACATATTTTCATTTATTGTTAAACTAAATCTGTATCATAATTTATTTTAACATTTATGATCCAAATAGTCACATATTTTTCGCATATATCAAAATATAAGCCTATAAACGTTAGATAAAATGATAAATTGTCCAGTACATAAATTCCTTGTAATGGATAATTATCTGTATTTTTGAATTAAAATGTAGTCATTGAATTAATCATCAAAAAGTTTAATATTTTTTTTTTTTTTTATATCTATTTATTCATGCCGTTTTGAATTTACTTTTTATTATTTATTAATTGATATATTGACATTTCAAACATTAAAAAGATGAATTTTCTGTTTCAATATGAAAATTTCCCCTAGAGGCCTATTAAATTTCCGGCATTCCAAATTTATTCCGACTCCAACTTTAGTATCTTAAATCATAATGTTTGAGATTTATTCTCCATTTTTATATAAATTATATATATAATATATTCTTGCCATGTTATGTTGTTTAATAAGCTTCTTCATGATAAAGTTATTAAATGTTATAAATAATAATCATCTTTTTTATAAAAATAAAATATTCTTAAAAAAAGGCTTGAATCAAAAAGAACATGGAAGTAGGCCTAAATAATAAGTTTTTAAATTTACATATGTAGGCTATATAGCTTAGAACAGGGCCATAGCCAGAGGGATGTATTTGGGTATCCGAACCCTTTACCCCCCCCCTCTCTTCTTGGAAATTTAGGAAAAATTAGAGAATACTTTTAAATATATTTATATAGAAAATTTAAATACTGTTAAAAAAATATTATAATATAATCCAAAGAATTCACTGTCGGCACTAGTTGAAACATTCTTAAATTTAATTAAATTATCATCTAATTATAGATAAATAAACAACACAAGGTTAAGTTTTCAGAGGGTTTTATTTTAGCTTATGCGCATTTTGCGTGAAGATGACGAATCTAACGTCGAAATGCGGTTAAGCTAAAATAAAATCCTTTTGAAACTTAACCTTGTGTTATTTATTTATCTATAATTAGATGATATTTTATATTCTTTAAAATTTATTCATTTGGATGAAGGGCATATCACCCGAACCCACTCCCGAATTTTTTTTTTATTCTACAGCCATGCCCTAAAATTATTTTATCTGGACAAATTTTGACTAAAATATTTGAAATCTGTTGATGCTACTATTTCTTTTGTATTTTTGTTTTTCAAGTTTACTTACCATTTGCTCTCTGTAACGTGACACATTTTTTGGTTCTCTAGTTGTCCTTTTGGCCTCAAATTTAGTTGGTTTAGTGGCCCACGGGGCGTGGTGTAGAGGTTAGCGTTCTAACCTCATATACCAAACGTCGCGGGTTCGGACCCCAGGCAGTCCGATGATTTTATTTAAGCCATCTGGATACCAGATGGCTTAAATAAAAATGCCTGACCCTAATATATATAAATTCATAAATAACGGTTATCGTAAATGTCTTATATGGCCTGAGCTGCCGAAAAGACAGTGTGAATGTGTGTGTGAGTGTGAGTGTGAAAGAGATAGTTGGTTTAGTAATTAATGGACCTAAATTCTAGTCTACCCTGTGTTAAGAATTATTTATTTCCACTTGTGATTAATTTTTTTACCTTTTTAAAAGTACAACATATTTACTTTTAAAAGGAAATAGACATAAATCATAAAATATTTTTTAATTTATGAGTGTAGATCGCAAATGATTTTTTTTAATGCAAAGCGATGTATTTTAACACCCATTACTTTTAAATTCTTACAAATTTTTTTGATAAGGTCAAAATATAAAAAACAAAAATTTATTATCGCATTGTTAATTGTTAATATTCTATCTCGGTGTATGTAATTATTTTAATAACTCTTTGAAGTACTTAATTAAACACTTCCCTATATTTTATATCCGCCTCTTGGATTAAATATGTCTATATGCTAATTTGAATTGTGCAAACTTTTTTATTTTCATAATTAATAATATGTTTATGAAATTATAATGGCACCAGCATAAAAATAAATAGGTTAACATGTCTATTTGCAGAAACGTTTAAATATGAAGATTATTTATTTATTCCGGGCGCAATTAATGGCCTTATCAAATGACGCATCAGTACGGAATGCAATTACAATTGTCTCAACAAATAAAATCCCAACATTTTATTGTGACGCTCTATTAAATGAACATGTTGAATTTTTTTAATCTGCATTGTTTATGTATATAAATCTTGTTTTTAGTACGAATCGTCATTTGAAAACAGCCACTTTTATAGATGTATATTTTTGGTAGGCTATACGTCGCGCTTAACAATCATCATATAGCCTCTTAGGTTTGTGTCAAATTCCTTCGATTGTGTAAAATAAAAACTAATTAATAAGTATTTTATGAATTAGAACGACGACTGCATTCCAACGGTAGAAAAAAAAATCATCATTTTGCACGAATGATTTCAATGGTGGCTTAAGTGCAGATTCATGCAGGGCGTTCGAAACCCGACAAATGAAATTAAATCAGTACCAGACTTAACGAACAATGGTCCGAATTCCGAGTCGAACTTTTCTATTAGGTCATTACAACAAATTCTTTTTATTTAATCCCGTGACTCTAAAATGGTCATCAGTTCATTTCAATGGAACGTTGAGAGATAGATCTATCTATCGAGAATCTTATTGTTTCTTTTCTTTTTCTGTGCCTGGAGACACATACTCTTGGCACCCCACTGAGTCATTTTTGTATTCTTTAATAATCTCACATTCCTATTTACTTAATTTTTTATGTAGTATATATTTATTTTCTTTCCTGTAAGGTTTAATTAATATTTCAAATTTGAAGTTATAGTTCAGTTATTTTTTCAAACTCTCCGAATCCTAATTAATTCTTTTGAAAACACATTTCTCATCCATAATCTCCATTTATTCCCAATTTTTTCTCTATTTTATTTTAATTAATTAAATAGGGAGAGAATATAAAAAAATAACTCATTTCCAAATATGTATTTTTTTTCCATTTTGTAAATATTTTATAGCTTATACTCTATTTTTTAGAG
>JAKCPI010024292.1:0-25541 GCA_023213315.1 Euborellia annulipes | reverse complement strand
TTTTTAAAATCTTTTATAGGAATCTGTGTATTAAACAATGACCCAAAAAATACTAACCCTATAATAAACGGTGTGAGATAATCAGATAGGACCACTTTATATCTCGCCCGGCTTCAGTTCTTTCAAAAAAATTTGATCGGCCAATCTAAAATACCAGGAAATAGAAAGGCGGATATTAAAAAAAAAATTAAATTAATTAGGTGACTTTTTCCAACAGATTCATTGTAAATGTATTTAAAGCTTTCCAGGAGCCGATTTCCATCCCCGAACCAAATTATAATGAGGTTAATTTTTAAAAAATTAAAGCCTCGCCCTGCTCTGCTCCCTCCATCCCTCAGGTACGCGAAAACCAATAAAGATTTGCTTTGAAACCCAACAATAAAGTGAATTAAATTTATAAAGAAAATCAACAAAATAAGAAAAAAGATTTGACAAATTTAATTTTATAAAAAATAAATAATATTAGAAGTTAATGGAATTTTTTTTCTTTCTTTTTTTTTACTTTTTTTATTTTATTCCAATCGAGATCAAAACTTTTTATGGATTTCTTGTTTATTTTTATAAATCTTTTTTTTTTTTTTTGCTTGGACTTTTATAGCTGCTTAAATTTAACCCTTTGCAATAAAGAAAAACAGGACCCGGGTCTTGCATAAAAGAGAAGGAGAGAGAATTGGACCCAGCATTTCCACCCCCAAACTCTCTTTTTCTTTAAAGGATAAGATTCGGAACTAAAAAAATATATAATACTATATATATATATATAGAAGAATCAAAAGATGAAATCGAGTCGGCTGTCTTCAAACGATGATTTATACTAGAAAAAGCCGAATAAGAAAATTACTTTTATTAAAAAAAAATAAAATGTCGTTCAGTTAAGTCACTCTCGTAATCCCACACTGTTACTATAAATTTAGGGACAGAGATCATTCGCCCCCATCTTATCTCAACCAATCTAAACAAATCTTTAAAATTATCTAAATATCCATTTATTTATCTTTTAAAATTAATGAATGAATATAAATTTAGAAAGGCTATCCTAGCTTCTATCGAATGAAAATCCCAATAAAAGAAAACGTTTTGACTTTAATTAAATAATGATAAATCAAAGGGAACAGAATAGCCTCTAGTGAATAAAAATTTCAAAAGAAAACGTTTCAGCTTTAATTCAATAATTATAAATTAAAGCCGAAACGTTTTCTTTTACTGGGAACAAGATAGTCTCTATTGAATTAAATAAATATAAAAGAAAACGTTTCGCCTTTAATTAAATAATGGCAAATTAAAGCGGAACGTTTTCTTTTATTGATAAGGTAGCCTCTATTGAATAAAAATTTAAAAAGAACAAAAGAAAACGTTTAGACTTTAATTTATCATTTAATTAAAGCTTTAATTAAATGATAAATTAAAGTGTAAACGTTTTCTTTTATTGGGAACAGGATAGCCTTTATTGAATGGAAATTCCATAAAAATAAAATGTTTCGGCTTTAATTAAATAATGATAAATTAAAGTCTAAACGTTTTCTTTTACTGGGAACAAGGAGAGGCTGTCAGCCAGACAGAATAGCCTTAATGAATGAAAATCCTAAAAAAAAGAAAACGTTTCGGCTTTAATTTGCTATTATTTAAATCCTATACTTTTATTAGAATTTTCATTCAATAGAAACTATCCTGTTTGCACATCCTCTCTTTCTATTAATCTAATCGTTGAACAGCCACTTCTCTCATCTTTATCGCTAAATTAATAGTTTTGCCCTCCCGAGATTGAAATAATGAAAAAAGAGTAATAATATTTTTTTAAATATCACCAAGAGGGGATGATAAAACTATATATATATTCTTTTAATCTGAAAAGTTTTTAATATATCAGAGTTTCGATTGAATGTCAAAGAAAAGGAAAAGAAATGTGTTGAATTTAATATTATATATATATATATCTTATGTCTTTATACTTTCCTCTTGAGGCATATGACGGTCTCTAGAAAAGTGAAGAGTGAAGAGGATGGATATAAGATGAAAAAGACTTTGAGAAAAAGAAACATTTCGGGTTCACTTTAATGAAATTTAATATTGAATCCAAGCATCCTTCACAGCAAGCAGTTAGCAGTTACACCCCCACACCAACACCAACACACCCACCCACACACTATTGGGACAAAATTGATTTCTCTCTCTAATACAATCACATTTGAATGAGTTTGCAAAATTGAAAAATTAACACTTGACTTATTATTTAAATCATTTTTATGTTCACCTTTATATGGGCAGGCAAACAGGTGAGAAATAAAAAAAAAAGATTGGAAAAAAAAATTTAATTAAATCTATAAATGGAACAATTTGGTGCACGCATGGTTAACACTTGCTGGTATTTATAGGAAACGAAAAATTTGAATATTTCTCTAGTGGGATACGAATAAACAAGATTTTTTTTTTTTATTGGGAGAATGAAAAATTTTTTCTTTACAGTTATAAATCATGAAACGGTAATTATATTAAATTTGTAATTAATATTCAATTTTTAAAAAAATAGATTCAGTAGTATGAAAAACCTGGTGTGACTGGTCGCACAGCACACAACTTTCACTTACTTAACTTCGGTAATTGAAAGTTGTGTTCTGTGCTTGTCACACCATAATTTTTTGTGTCTACATATATTTAGTTTCTGACAGTACGGTACATTTGAATTCAAGATGTTAAATTTATAAATGTAGGAAAATATACTAGCCTTCAGCCGACGGACAGACGGAAACTCCGCTATTATATACATATATAGATTTTGTTACCATAGCAATCATTTCTCCTATCTTTCTTATGAAGCACAAGAGTAAAGTGAGCTTCAAAAGATTTCAAGAGCAAAATGAGAATATACATTTTAAAGAGCATCTAAAAAATAATTGATTTTTGAATTTTAATCAAAATCATTGGAGCGAATTTTGATAAAATCGAAAAAAAAAAAAAAAAAAACTGAAAAAGTACATCAGTAAAGTACTATTACTCTTTGGCCAATTTTGTTCAAAAGCTTCTTTTCACATACCAGGAGGGTACCTAACTTAAATGTAAAATTGTAATCTCCTAGCTCATTTCGTTCTTGAGATATTTTGTTCACAAACACACACATACACACAGGCTTTTTTTTGGATTAAGGGACCTCAAAACAAGTATATCCATCAAAATATCGACATAGAATTTTTGACATGAATTCAATACTTTCTCTATATACACTGTATATTAACATATATATAGAGGTAAAACCGGGAGTATATTTTTCCTACTAATTAAATTGTAAAGTAACAGTTACATGTAGATCTATATCGGGAAAATTTTTCTTATTTTTATTTATTATTAAAATTAAACATTTTTTTTTTTTTTTAGAAAATAATCAATGTTTTCTAAGATTAAATTAATCTACGGTTATTTAATTATATATTGAAAAAACTTTTTTTTGGATCGGATTTAGCGATTTAAATAAAAAATGATCACGACCCTGCCCATCTTCTAAGTGACTTGGTGATTACAGTCTTAATATATTAATTTCACTCATCGAGTTTAATAGAAATAGATGGAATAATTTATTGAATGAAGGAGAATAGCAACTTTAGCGACAAGACTTATAAGAGCTAAGTTGCCTAAACTCAAATATTAAAAAAGTAAAAAGTAAGTCATTGTATTTCATTTATTATCTAAAGACAGCACCGACGTTTCGGCCACATTTAAGACCATCTTCAGAGTCATTCACTCTCAAGTCGGTGGTATTTAAGCCTTTAATTTTAGCATTAAAAAACATATACGAATATTCTGAAAATTTATTTTTTTAAATGATACTTTCTAAAATGTTACCAATTAAATTATTTACTTAATAGATTAAGCTATACATCAGGCTAAATTTTTTCAAAATCTAATTATTGTGGTGCCAACAATATAATAATTTTTTTTTCTGACTTTCCCCCAGGATATTTGACAGTAGGAAACAAGGCAAGATGGATATTCAAGAAAGAGCCCGCAGCTGTCTGTTTGCGATTAGCATGATTGAAGAAGTTGTTTGCCAACACACAACACATACACACACACACAACAAGAAAGGACAAACCGACGACGTCTGGAGGCCGTCGAAAGCAGATTGCAAACAAATGAGCGACGTCAATCTCGACCCTCTGCGAGAGAGTATACACCGCGCATACATACACAAATCATCCCTCTTGTCTGTACACACTGTCTGTCCAGCACTTGAAAAATGAGAAGACAAAAAAATTTCAAGAGGGTAGTTTCGACGACAACGATATCCGAAAGACAATTTTTTATATTTAAATTCTTTTTAATTGTTTTTTCTTTTTTTTTTTTTTAAACAAGATTGAATGTATTCAAATTTTTTTTTTTATAAATGAGACTTTAACTGATGAATGAAAGTGATAAGTCACGAATTACAAAGAGTATAAAAAAAGGACAATTCAAGTACTATTGTTTACAAAGTAAAAGTTTTCTTTGTTCTGTAAAGTCAAAATAATTTTGATAAATTGATATAGCCCTACTTAATTCAAAAATTATTCAAATATTTATAAATTTCTTTCAAATTACAGTAGAAACCAGAAATAGCGTTAGGATTCGATTAGATAAACAAATACAGCGGTATTATAAAATTAATATTCAAATCTGTTGTTATTAATTTTGTTAAAAATAAACGATCTTGAACCCTAACCAGTTCGGATGCCTAGGGGCCCCAAAATTTAAAAATATTTTTTGTAAATATTAAATTTTTATTTAAAAATTTTTTTCTGAACCAAAATATACCAAATATATTCTGTTATGAATACTTTGTTTTCTGTGTGTAATTGTAAGTCTAGCTCAATTTAAAAATAAAGTACAATTTGCCAATTTTGTTTTATTGTTATTTAAAAAAATTTTAAATGGGTAGTGATAGTGGGTAAAAAAAAATAATTGCAAATGCAATATCAAGGGCCCACAAACGTAAAGTACCTAGAGGCCCCAGACGACTTAATCCGCCGCTGACCCTAAATGAAGGCTCTAAAAATTTAATTATTAAAAAAAATCGACTCCTGGATTCCAGAGTCGCACAAAACAAGAAAATAAAATTTACTTATTTCGAACTTCCAAGTTTAAAATATTTATGAAAAAATATATTTTTAAATTTCAACACGACTAAACGAAGCCATTGCTCATAGGAGGTATTACTGTACAAAAATAATTGGGAAGTCAGAAAAAATTCCCTTTAATAAAGAAAACCTTTTATTATTAGAAATATAAATATTGAAACAAAAAAATAGACTATTAAAAGAAGTCAAAAAAGACTTAAAATTTAAAAAAATCATATTTTTATAAAAACATTTGGGGGTTTATGATGCAATCTTTCAGATCAAAATCTCCCCTGTCTCATCAAAAACTAAACAACAAAAATAAAATAGCTGTCAATTTAAAAAGCAATAAAATTTGGCTTCTTCTTCATTTTAAATCACATACCAGAAATCGTCTCAATCGCTTCTATAAAAGGAAAAGAAATATGGCTTCGTCTTTAAGTTATGAGCCTCCCAAAAGTCTTTTTGAGAAAATGGTTGCTTAAGCGCAGAGCTGATTGAGAAGTAATGGCGAATTTGGTAATATTTTATTTAATTAGTTATATTTTGATTGACAGTGAGAGTCAACGCTTTCTAATATGTCATAAATATTTAACACGCCACCCCAACCGCCCCCCCCCCCCCTTTTTTTATTATATTTAAACAAAATACCAGAAAAAAAAATAAAAACCCCCAAAAAAAAAAAAATTAAAAAATAAATTTTTAAAAAAAAAAAACTAAAAAACCAAAAGTGCCAAAAAAAAGAGGGGGAGGGTGTGGGTGGGGGTGGGGGGAGGGAGAAAAAAAAGGAGGAATAAAAAAAAAAAAAAAAATATTTAACACATTTATTTAAAATTGATATTAATATTGCATTTTAAGAGTTTAAAATTTTTATTTAATGCCCTGAGGATAACAGTATCCATTGAATTAGGTAACACTAGCGGACAGAAAATATTGATTTTAATCATACAAAAAGTTTTTTAACGCTAATTAAAATATTTATAATACCAGTAAATCACTGCCCCTGTTTTTTTTTTATAAAAAAATTTCGGGCTTCCCTCAAAAAAAAATCCTGTTAGATAATTAAGTTACGGTTTTACTGTAGAAATAGACAGAAATAGAATCCAGCAAATAATTTTAGAAATGTTTGTCTTTTTTTAAAAATTAATTTAACTCTCAAACAAGGGCGGATCCAGAGGTGTTTCTCGGTGGGGGGGGGGGGGTAATCTGGTGTGACTCGTCGCACAGCACACTATTTTTTCATAATTTCGGTAATTTAAAGGTGCATTCTGTACTTGTTTGCCAGAATATAAATACAAATCAAATTTTTGAGTATTAATTTTTAAAATTTTACATTAAAAATACATTTTTTTAAATCTCGGGGGGGGGGGGGGGTAATTACTCTCTTCACCCCCCCCCCCTGTATCCGCCTATGCTCTCAAATAACAGGACCCTAAGTAATTCTCAACTAATTTATATTAAAATAAAAAAAATAAGAAATCAAGTCACGTTCAAAATATTTTCAAAAGATTATTCATTAACTTAATCAAAGAATATTCTTTTAAAAATAAAAAGGTTTTTTTTTTAATAAAAGAAAGAAAATCTTATTTGATGATTTTTATTTTTGATTAAATTTTTTTTTTTTTAACTAGTAAATAAAATATAGAAAAGAAAGAGATAGAGAGAGAAAAGTGAGAAGGCCGCCGCAAATTATCTCATACACCTTGCCGTCATACACATACATAGAGAGGAGCATTTATTCGAATCTCGAAAATGTTTTATATCTGAGCTTTTTTCAACGTTCACCTCTCTGTTTCCCTCTAAAAGAAAAAAAAAAAAAGAATGGATTTTCATCCTGTCCTTCTACTTCTCTCGTGTCTTTTTTTTTTGAGGGAGGAAAAAATAAAAAAAAAAAAAGGGGGAGAGGGAGAAGGTTAGACGTGAAAGAAGCAAAAGAAAAACGCACACAGTATGTTTATCTTTAGCTCCCTTGATACACACACGCGCACAAAATCCATTTGGCCAATTGAAACATTTAAAATTGCAAAAAAAAAAAAAAAAAAATCCAAGTTTTTCTCTTAAAGCGGAAGTTTTAAATTCTTTTGATATAAAAATAAAATTTCATTTTTTTTTTAATAAAATCTACTTCAACTTTAGTTCTCTCTTGTAATTAAATTATTTTAATTTATAAAAAGGGAAATTTCCAAATCATAGAGAGTAAAAATACATCTGGATTCATTTAAGTAAAGATTTAATACCAAAAAGGAATAAAAACCTCCTATACCACTATACCAAACGTCGCGGGTTCGGACCCCAGGCAGTCCGATGATTTTATTTAAGTCATTTGGATACCAGATGGCTTAAATAGAAATGCCTGAACCCCAAATATAGATATTAATTACAACGGTTATCGTCTAAAGTCTTAAATGGCTTAAGTTGCCGAAAAGACTGTGTGAATGTGTGTGTGAGTGTGAATGAGAAAAAAGTGTGAATGTTAAAAAAAAAAAAAAAAGGAATAAAAAACAAAATTAAAACAAACACTGCAATTGGAAAATCTGTTTCTCACCTATCCTGATTGAACTACCAGCTATAAGCCTTACGTATCAAAAATCTGTTTCTATTTATTCTCTATATACCTATGCTAAAAAAATAACTATCTTTTCTATATTTTATTTAGCCTACTAGTTAAAGAAAAAGTTTGATCAATTAAGTTATATACCTCAACGATATCAGTGAACCAAATTATTATGTTAATAAATTGTGATTTATTTAAAGAAATATTTTAGAAATCATTGAAATTATCTAGAGATATCTATCTGTAAGGTGATTTGATTAAATTTTTTGCCTGAGCGCCTGGAGAGTAGGCATCATTAGATCTTGAGGTGTGAAGCGTGGCAGCGGAGAAAAGGCGCGACCAGAGAAAAGCGAAGCGATGCAAGAGGGACTCTGCTTTTGATGGAGGAAGAGGCACAAAATAAAAAAAAATCTCTCTATATACCGGTATATTTCATATATAGGGTAAGAGAAAGTAAATATATTCGAGATTTATATATTTGAATTAGATATTAGTATTCATCTCTAAGTCATAGATATTTATATCTAACAAAACTGTGTTATTTATTGGCAAGGCCAAATATCCCATGGCCCTCGGGAATCGAACCCAGGGTCTCCAGCCTTTCCGGGGCATAGGCGTGCTGTATATCAATTATTATATATATAGAGATTGGACATGACAGATTATCTGTTTTGATGAAGGACTCGGAAAAAAAATTGTTTAATTTTTCCTAAACTTCATTCCTTTTCCTAAGAGAAAATTGATTAGATGACTAAAACAAAAATGAATTTTGTTTATTCCAAAAGCTAAATTATTAAAATAGAATAGTAATTTTTTGTTATGGAAATTATAATTTAAACAAGTTTAAAAATTTATTGCAAATTCCAATTTTAGTTGTTCATTATTAATTAAAATATGAGAGTCTGAAAATAATAATTAGAAATAGAGTAAAAAAAAAATTATCGCATTGCTGATTTTAAATAAATTTTTAATTTGCATATTATAATAAAAGAAAATAAATGATCCCT
The DNA here is from genome assembly GCA_023213315.1 of Euborellia annulipes. NCBI lineage: Eukaryota > Metazoa > Arthropoda > Insecta > Dermaptera > Anisolabididae > Euborellia > Euborellia annulipes. The sequence goes on along the minus strand of JAKCPI010024292.1, from coordinate 16,896 downwards.
TCAAATAGAAAGCATAAATGTAATTTATTATAAAAAGAGAAATCTACAAATTTATATTCTAAAGCACTATAAATATATGGCTATAAAGTTATAGTTAAATTAAACAAAGATAATACAACAGATTAAATCATAATAATACTGGCTCTCTAATAAATCAAATTGTTAGTAAAATAAATAAACGTAGAAAACGGGATGAAATTAACTAAAGATACAATATAATAGTGAATAACAATAGTGATTGATATAAATTATTGAAAAATGAAATTCAAAAAACGAGATATAGTGGAAAAATTGCGTATTAAGTTTTATCTTTCAAACTTAAGAGATTGAATATATACAGAGATTGGCGACGAAGTGTGATGATGAATTTTCAATGGATGACAAGGAATAAACCTGTAAAGGCCACTGGCGGACATGGATAACGAGATATCATTTATAAAATAAAATGATCAAATTTGTCGAAAGATCTCCTCTGAGCTTGGCAATGACAAAAAAAAAAAAAAAAATAGGTTCAAGGGCCGTGTAGTTAATCTACTTCGACGAATCAATCTCAACACACAATGAATTTTACACAATGTATTTTTTTCATGATCTAATAAAAAAAAAAGGGAAGAGCATGTCATTTCTATATAATAAAAATATAACCAGATACAAAGTAATTCAAGTGTTATTTTAACTTCATTTGGAAAAAAGGAATGTACTTTAAAAAGCTTCAGATGTCTAAAAGAGTCTAAAAAAAAAAAAAATGAAGTATTTAGCATTTAAATTCAAATTTAAAAGAATTAAAATATCTCAACAAATGTCAACTTTATGGAAATCTACACAATATTATGAAGTAATCGAAATTTTCAACCGTTTGGTTGACGGATGTAGCGTGGATCTGTGAATTTGGACGCCTTCTCAGGAACTTAAAAAATTTTTTGTTGAAGAAGAAATGCCTAGTGTAGTTTTTTTTGGAACGAAGTTCTTTAACTCAGCTTACGTAGGGTGAATTGGAAGAAAATGTAACGTAACAAAAAAAGCGTTCCCAGAGCCCGAGCGACGGCGTAGGAAGGCGAGATTAGCCGAAGTCTTGGCGAGGCCACGCCCACTTTCTCTTTATTTCCTTCTATCTACCGTAGGTGGATATTAAATTATATTCTGAGTTGAAGAAAAGGAGAAGAAAAAAAACTTACTATTCCCTATCTATATGATAAACATACGTTTCTTCTACGCCCTCTATGGTTCTGGTTGGTGCCAAAAGTTAAGAATTCGTACCCCGGAAGGAAATTTGTTTCAATTGATTTCGATACAAATGACCCCAGATGCCGAAAAGACTTTAAATAAATTAAAAAAAAAAAAAATCGGTATTATGTTGTAAGATTAATTTGAGGATGTCGGACTGGTAAACTTTAATTTCTTTTAATTTCTACGCACAATTGTCAGTCTGTTTTGACTTAACATTTTTTTTTCGTCATTTCATCATCTAGGGCCATTTAGACTCTGTCTCTCTTTTTCTAAATAAAATGGTAATTTGAATTTAAAATGAAATATTTCGACTGGTTCTTAAAAGTTGATGATATTTTTGATCTCTGATTAAAAAGCTATTGTTTCAATCGTATTGAGAGTTTCACTAACAGGAAGATATTCTTTATTCACTTTTTTAAAGACCTCTCGGATGTTATAAGAAAGTAAAAAATTGGAATTAAGAAAAAATTAAACAGTATCTCTGAAATTTATTAGAACTTTTAATTATAAGTTTTTTGTTTGAGAAAAGTTTATTATTTTTTCTTTTTTTAAACTTGATGAAATAAAATCAACAATTTAAGATTATACTTTTTAATTAATATCATACATTAAAAAGAAAATTAGCACTTACTTTCTAAGTCTAATTAGAAATCTTTATTAATTGCAACCAAAAATCTCATCCTTCACTTTTTGAATATTTATGTATACCTGTTAAATTCAAAAGTTATTTTTTAAACTTGGAATTGTTAGGTCCAAAAATTAATTTGTTTTTTAAAGAATAGGTTATATTAAAAAGTTTTAATCTTATTTAATTGGAATTTATAACTAACAAAGAGATATTAACTTGTATATACAATCGTCAATTGTATATGAAGTTTTAGAAGCCTCTTATGGTATATTATCATCAAACATCAAAAATTCATCACATTAATTTGTATTGACTTTTATTTATATATTAGTAAAATATAAATATTAGTAAAATAGTTCGATGACTTCTATGTAGGGTTAATGTTAACGTTTATGTTAAATAAAAAAAATAACTTTGAAGTTAAATATCTAAAAATCTGGTGTGACTGGTAGCACAGCACACAACTTTCTCTTACCTTCGGTAATCGAAAGTTGTGTTCTGTGCTGGTCATACCAGATTTTTTGAGTCGACATATATTTAAGTGAAAGCAAAAACTATACGTCATATATTAATAGAAAAACTTTTATATAGCTACTCTAAAATAATCTAAAAACAAAATTGAAAAATATTTGCGATAAATAGACAAAATTAATGATTATAGCCAAGCCAACAAAGTTGATTAAAAATACCTTGCATTCCCTTACAAACAAAAATACTAAAAAATTTCTGACTTTTCAAGATGTAACTATTTTCAAAGGTTTGAAAACCTCTATGCTAATGAACAATAGAATTTCACATATGTATATAAATTGCAGAGAAAATAATTTAATAAGAGAAAAAAAAAATATTTAAACTATTTTAGTCTGTAAATGTTCCTTTATTGCAAATATTCAGGGTTGGTAATAAATATAAATGACTGGTAGTAGGAAAGAGCAGCCGGTGGCGAATTTATTCTCTTGGTTTGCAAGAGCTTAATTTAATGGCCTAAAATTTAAGCCATGTTTATAGCTTGTAATCTTTAATAAAAGGACAATGTTTTAAAGCGAAGAAAGTTAAGTATTTATTTCCCACTGGATATATTATTTCAATTCAGAGATAATCAAACAAAAATAGAAACGTAAATAGAGGATTTGAAATAGAAAATAGAAATAAATGTATTGTAACATTTCGAGTAACTTATTAAGTTTAAAGATATAATATCAAGAGTATAAAAAATACTGTTTAGTCTAGAGCTGAGCAGTTAGTGAAATTTTTGGACACGAAAATACAAAAAGATTTATAAGATTAGATGAATCAACAAAAACAAAAGCTTTAATTAAATTGTTTTTAAAGCTCATCTAGATTTTTAATTCTTTATGTTTAGTAAATTCTTGATAAAAAAGATTAAATTAAATTTTTTTAATATTAAAAAATTATTATAAGCCAGGCTGATGGTCTAAATGCAAATATATTTTAATAAGGTTTTTTTTTTTTTTGTTTCTATTATTACTCTTTCCTTATTCAATGACATTTTTTTTTGTTCCCTTTTTTCAAACAAGCCCTGGATTTATTGAAAATTAAATTCCTCTTTAAAGAAAACAGGAAAAAATATGGTCTTTTTTTAAGACTGCGGAGGAAGAAAAAAAATTTGGAATATAATTGAATATAATAGGAAAGAGGATATAAGATTACTTATTTATACGTAAGATTTTCTTTGAGGAATAAAAAAGTCCCACGTGAAAAAAAAAAAAAAAAAACTTTTTAAAATATATAAATATCTAAAGGGATTAAGGATGTAATTATTTTTTAGAAAATTCCCTTACGTATAACAAACAAGAAAAAAGAAGAAAGAATGAATTAATTACACTGTGCTACAAGAAAAAAAGCCCTGAGAAAATTCCTTCAGATTCTTAAGTAAAATGACCTCCTGAATCCAAATATGACCTTCGTTTTCCCCCAGCACGTACCGTTTTCGGGGGAGAGCCCCCTACTTATTTCCACCCCTTTTCGTTAATTATAGGGCCACGAAAAAAATTTGGAGGGATGAAAAGGAATATTTTAGCCTTAACATTTCTTCAGAAGGTTTAGAGAAGTATTAATAATTATTAATAAAAATGAGTTAAATAAGAAGAAAATATAGGTGAATTTAAAAAATGAAAGTTTGTGATTAGAGTAAAAAAATTATTCTTGCAATATCCTATCGAAGGGTTATTGTAAAAGACAATTTTATATTATCAACAATACATAATATATAATAATAATATTGTGATCAATAAAAATTTATTTTTACGATTGTTAAGCGGTTTGGAGCGTTCAATTGCCATCCGTTGGTGTTGTAGTCTGCTGTCGTTATCACAATCGGCGAAATGATAACGATAACCATTTTGAGGTCAACCAGAAAAGGAGTTGGGTGGGAGAAAGGAACAACTTCTTGTCTTTATTTTAGCAAAGTGGAAAAATAAGTAACGTGTTTATTTTGAAGGATGGCAGCCAGGTTGAAATAATGGACGAAATAAAAAAAACAATTCTCTTAGCCTTTATAATTAAATTAGTATAATATTTATAAATTTCTTTTGTTTTGAGATTATTTCCTTATTAAAATAGAGATTATGCTCATAAAATAAAAATGTAGGATGATTATTAGTCTCCTAAACAACTATCTCCATAGTTTACTACTTTTTATTATTGTCGGACCAAGAAATTTTAAAAATATTATCACCACCCGGATTTCATGAAGTTTCTAATTTCTTTCCTGACTTTCTCTTCTACAATGGAAGCAGCGGAAGTATTAAAATCCACTAAAATAAAAAAAAGCTTATCTATATAATAGAAGATATGTCTTTTTTTTAGGCTTTTCGGCATATTAGGCCATATAGACTTTTAACGATACTTAATATATAATTATGGTATATAGTGGGGTCCAGACATATTTATTTAGTTATACCCGGTATCCAAATGATTTAAATAAATTCATCGGACTGCCTGGGATCCGAACATCGCGCTCTATGGCTTTAAAGACTATCATTCTGGACATTTGTCAACAGTATAATAAGTTTTAAATATAGGCCTAATTTCAAAATATACGACCTTTAAATAATAACCAATTTAGTTTGAATTTATTATGTAAATGTAAAGTTTTATTTACACTTCTCTGAGAACAATATCCAGTCCGGTAACAGCTACCAAAACAGCTTCGAAAATGAATGAATTAATTTTAACTCCCCAGCGCATCTCCCTCTAGAAATTATACATCCTGTCTGTATCGCCTTTATATCTACATATGAAAATTAATCCATTATTGAGTTACTGTTATAGTCAGAGTTGAATGGAATTCCGGCACAAACGGATCGCTTGTGAAATATTACTTCTCGGCGTCTGTTATAACGATCGATGATAAAATCTTGAATAAAGAATGAAATTACTAGTATAAAGGCTGAGATATGTAAGTATAACAAAAAAATGTTCTTTTACGAAATGTATTATTCAAAAGCTTTTTTTTTTTTAAAGTCTTTTCGGCATCTTAGGCCATTTGGACTCTAAACGATACTCATTATAATAATGGGGTCCAGGCATATTTAGTATTTATACCATTTGGTATTCAAATGATTTAACTAAATTAATCCAACAAATAAGCGAAAAAGAACCAACCCAGAATGTGAATTTTGATAAGACGCATTTTCTATGTGAAATATTGACACTTCTCAACATCTCTAACCAATAGGCCACCCACGCTCCTCCCCCGTATTCAAAAATTGAAAAAATGTAATGTATACACACCCCTATATACAAGGGTATAATCTTTAATGTTTAAAATAATTATTTTCTTTCCTTTATTCTCAGCAACAAATATTGTAGGTTTCATTTATAATTAATTTCGATAATATCGTACAGGGCTATAACGAGAGCATGGTAAAAAATGGCGCATAACGAATAATAAAAACTTGTTTTGGCGATATCTTTTTACTTTCTCGTATAGAGAAAGTTATGTAATCGTAAAAAAAATTCGACTTCGAGATTTTGATGTTTCTCCACGTTTTAGACCTCCCTGAGTCCAAAAAAACCATTTTTGGCATTATGTCTGTGTGTGTGTGTGTCTGTGTGTGTGTGTGTGTGTGAAACACGATTGCTTAAAAACCAAAGCAGTTAGATCGATGAAATTTGGTATATGCTCCTTACACTAAAATTGTAGATTTCTATCAACTTTTGGAGTAAATACGTCACTTGGAAGTAGTACTTTACTTAAAAAAGTTTTTCAAAAATTTTGAAATTTTCAATTTTTTTTGTTATATTATGATAAATTACTCTATTTTAAAAAGTTTTTTATTCTTTGACATTTTTCGAAAACTGAATAGTTTTTGAAATAATCACAGAAGAAATAGAAAATTTTCGTTAATTTTGATAAAAAATGAAAACAAAATCATACAGGTGTCATTAAAAAAAGGGTAAATATAAACAAATTAATTTGTGAAACAAATGAATTTGTTTATATTTACCCTTTTTTTAATGACACCTGTATGATTTTGTTTTGATTTTTTATCAAAATTAACGAATATTTTCTATTTCTTCTGTGATTATTTCAAAAACTATTCAGTTTTCGTAAAAATGTCAAAGAATAAAAACTTTTTAAAATAGAGTATTTTATTATAATATAACAAAAAAAATTGAAAATTTCAAAATTTTTGAAAAAACTTTTTAAGTAAAGTACTATTTCCAAGTGACGTATTTACTCCAAAAGTTGATAGAAATCTACAATTTTAGTGTAAGGAGCATATACCAAATTTCATCGATCTAGCTGCTTTGGTTTTTAAGCAATCGTGTTCACACACACACCCCAGACGTAATTCCAAAAGAATATACGAGAAAGTCTCGGGAAAGTCAATCCCCATATTTTTTTTTTTCAAACCACTTTCCAAGGGAGCGATAAATTTTTCGGACACAGCTGACATACTTAGGTCTTGTAATCATCGTGACAAACTAAAGAGAATTGGGAAGTTAAGGTAGGTTGATAGGAGGAAAACATTACGCGAAGGATGAGGAGTAGTCTAAACATTGCTAGGCAAAATTCGAATTATAGGGAGGGTAAATGGCCTAGTTCGAATAATAGAACGTTCTTGATACGAAAAATCTTTTGAGTTATCGAGCGCATCTAACAGCATTTTTTTGATTTACCGAAGTTAATGCCTGAAGGGTTCGTATTTTCGAAAAATTCGAATTATCGAGAGTCGATTGTATATATTATTGTATCTATGTTACAGGTCCACTGTTATTAGGACAATCTAGTTTATCCTAACGCACTTAGGAGAAACTAATTTATCCGAACGCACTCATGACGAACTAGTTTGTCTTAGGATAAACTAGTTTTCTTAAAAAACAGTGTGGTCTGACATCCTCTCTAAATCTAATCATTGTACAGCCACTTCTCTCATCGACATCGTTAAAAAAATTGTTAATGGATTATAGTTTCATAATTGAGTTCTTAAACTATTGAACCTTGTCAATTCAAAATCATTATTTGAGGCAGACCGAAAAGATTGGCTCAAAACAGCTCTATCTATAATTATTATGATTACTTTTCTTTTTATTGAATTTAATTTATATTCTTACATTTTCCGAATAGGACATAAAATCGAAGGTGATGCAAAGGTAATAAAGTAAAAACAATACAACAACAAAATATCCAATCAAGAATAAAAAAATATATATATATATATTTGATTTTAAACATATCAATAAAAACTGTTTATATTTATTCCCAACGTCAGTTTGAATTCTTAACTCGGAGTAAAGATATTTATTTAAGAAAGAAAGGACATATTTTCCTATCGGGAAGCGAAGGATGTAGTTGCTGGCCTCATAAGCCTCACCCGTAAATTCGGCAGTCGTCTATTGCACCCGGAGAAGAAAGTAAATCTGTTATTTCTCAAATGGAGCCCGAATAAGATAGCTCTGTTAAGGTCGAGCATAAAGTAGGAATTAGATTGCCAAGAATAAATAGCTAAAGAGAGACAGAAAAGGAAATGTATCTAAGGAAAAGGAGAAGAATAAGAAAGGACATTAGTTAAAAGAAAAAAAAAAAAGAAAACCAATAGGATTTATATTTTCTTTCTGATGTATTGAGTGGTTAAATTTAAACAATTTATCTATTTATGTTAAATAAGAAAAACTATTATTCTTTAGAATCGTTTTAGTGTTGATCCACTTTTTTTTGCTACTGTCAGAACACTTATGGCAATAACAGGCTTATAAACAAATTCTACAACTATTACAGACCTTCAGTGGCGTAGTGAGCTTAACTCGCGCCCGGGGCAAAATACCTTTTAAGCGCCCCCCCCCCCCCCATTCGAAAACCATATAATATTATATGTAAAATATACAAAATTATTATGGGGGCGGTATAACTCGCCAAAAATTTTCTCGCCCAAAGCAAAATCTCGCCTAAAACAAACTCGCCAAAAATCCGGAAAGTTCCAAAATAAAATATTTTTAAAAATCTGGTGTGACCGTCCCACCAGATTTTTTGTGTCGACATACGTATATATAGTTTCCGTCGATATATTAGAAGATGAAATGAAATTTATAAGCAGGGCTCGGGCCCTCGGGCTTGGTCTAGTGGCTAGAGTGCTGGCCTTCTAAACCAAGGGTCAGGGGGTTAGGACCCCAGGCAATCCGATGATTTTATCTAAGCCATTTGGATACCAAATGGCTTAAATAAGAATGCCTGGACCCCCAATAGATATATACATTTAATAACGTTTATCGTAAAAGTCTTATATGGCCTAAGTTGCCGAAACGACTGTGTGCATGTGTGTGTGAGTGTGAGTAGGAATGAGAAAAAAGTGTGAGTGTTTTTTTTATTAAAAAAAAAGTACTAATAAAACCTCAAATTATGCATTTAAAAAGGCCGAAATATGCATCAAAAATATTCTGTGCGTGTGTGTGTGTGTGTATGTGTTCAATTTTAACCATGAAGGAATTGAGCTAGGAAGATGAAATTTTATATTTAAGTTAGGCGCCGCCCTAGGGCGTGAAAATAAGCTTTTAATTAAAATCGGCCAAAGGATTTTGATGTACTTTTTCAGTTTTTTTTTTCGATTTTCTCAAAATTTGTTCTGATTTTGATTAAAATTCAAAAATCAATTATTTTTTAGATGTTCCTTAAAATGTATATTCTCATTTTGCTTTTGAAATCGTATGAAGACCACTTAACTCTTGTACTTCATAAGAAAGATTGAAGCCAGAAATATAAATAGATATTTTCCCATACTTATAAATTTCAAAACTTTTTCTGATATATCGACGCTTTATATACGTATGACGACACAAAAAATCTGGTGTGACAAGCGACAGTACCTTTGGTAAGAGAAAGTTGTCTGCTGTGCGACAGTCACACCAGATTTTTTAAAATATTTTATTTTGGAACTTTTCGGGTTTCGGCCATTTTTTGTCGCCGATTTTGGGCCCCGATTTTTTTCGGCGAGAATTATTATATTACACTGGCACTACATTTAAAATATATTTTCCAGAAATCAATTATAATAAAAATAAAAATTATCCAGCATTTTTTTTTGTTTTGCGGACCATTTGGCGCCCCTTTGTGAGCGGCGCCCGGGGCATCATAACCCCCTTGCCCCCCCTCGCTACGCCACTGCAGACCTTTGCCTAATTGATGGTGCAGAAAAGTCGGGTTTGACAAAATTGTGAGTTATCTGCAGCCGACCCCTTCAATTTTATATAATATTTCTATTATACATTTTTAATTAGATAATTTGAAAGGGAAACACTGGAATTTAGTATTTTTTCATTTGATTCATTTTAGTTTATATGTTAATATTTACTTAGGGAATGTATAATTAGAATAAATATATATATCAATATATTTGATGTACTATAAAATTAATAAAAAAAATAGATTAAAAAAAAAATATAAATTAATTTAAAGATGACAAAAAATATAGATATACTGTATATTAGTTAAAAAACTTTCCAAATAGAAACAATAGAAAGATTAATAACTCTTCAAAGTTAAATTAGATCCGGTCGTTAAGAACAGAGATGAGATATTTAATGTCTTACATAATTAAATCGGGTGGCTACAATTTAGCTAAATTGTCTTTTTTATTTGTCAAAGTATAGATTAAAAAAAATAAGAAAAAAAAAAATTAATCCCGTTAAAATGAATGAAACGATGAGATGAAATAAATGGAGTTGCTCTTGTCTTACTCTTTAAATAATTTAAAAATTTATTTTTATTTAAAAAAAGAAATATCTTCTTAATTATTAAAGATGAATATAAAAAAAAAATCTGGTGTGACTGGCGCACAGCACACAACTTTCTCTTACCCTTCGGTAAGAGAAAGTTGCGCACTGTGCTGGTCACACCAGATTTTTGTGTCGAGATATATTTAGTTTCCGATAGCACCTTAGTTTCAAACTTGGATTTTAAATGTTGACTGCTTGAAATAAACTATGGTTATTTTTAAAAATTTTAATCTCATATTTGGACATTTTATACACAATAGAGAATCGTAAATAAATACAAAATTTCATAAGAATTGGAAACAAGAGTAAAGTGGTCTTCAGAAGATTTCAACGGCAAAATGAGAATATACATTTTAAAGAGCATCTAAAAAATAATTGATTTTTGAATTTTAAAAAAAATCCTTGGAGGGAATTTTGAGGAAATCGAAAAAAACTGAAAAAGTACATCAGTAAAGTACTAGTACTTTTTGGCCGATTTTGTTCAAAAGCTTATTTTGAGCGTGTGGGAAGGTCCCTAAGTTAAATATAAAATTTCAATCCGGTAGCTCAATTCCTTCATGCTAAAAGAACAAGAGTAAAGTGGTCTCCAGAAGATTTCAACGGCAAAATGAGAATATACATTTTAAAGAGCATCTAAAAAATAATTGATTTTTGAATTTAAAAAAAAAATCCTTGGAGGGAATTTTGAGAAAATCGAAAAAAACTGAAAAAGTACATCAGTAAAGTACTAGTACTTTTTGGCCGATTTTGTTCAAAAGCTTATTTTGAGCGTGTGGGAAGGTCCCTAAGTTAAATATAAAATTTCAATCCGGTAGCTCAATTCCTTCATGCTAAAAGAACAAGAGTAAAGTGGTCTCCAGAAGATATCAACGGCAAAATGAGAATATACATTTTAAAGAGCATCTAAAAAATAATTGATTTTTGAATTTTAAAAAAAAATCCTTGGAGGGAATTTTGAGAAAATCGAAAAAAACTGAAAAAGTACATCAGTAAAGTACTAGTACTTTTTGGCCGATTTTGTTCAAAAGCTTATTTTGAGCGTGTGGGAAGGTCCCTAAGTTAAATATAAAATTTCAATCCGGTAGCTCAATTCCTTCATGCTAAAAGAACAAGAGTAAAGTGGTCTCCAGAAGATTTCAACGGCAAAATGAGAATATACATTTTAAAGAGCATCTAAAAAATAATTGATTTTTGAATTTTAAAAAAAATCCTTGGAGGGAATTTTGAGAAAATCGAAAAAAACTGAAAAAGTACATCAGTAAAGTACTAGTACTTTTTGGCCGATTTTGTTCAAAAGCTTATTTTGAGCGTGTGGGAAGGTCCCTAAGTTAAATATAAAATTTCAATCCGGTAGCTCAATTCCTTCATGCTAAAAGAACAAGAGTAAAGTGGTCTCCAGAAGATTTCAACGGCAAAATGAGAATATACATTTTAAAGAGCATCTAAAAAATAATTGATTTTTGAATTTTAAAAAAAATCCTTGGAGGGAATTTTGAGAAAATCGAAAAAAACTGAAAAAGTACATCAGTAAAGTACTAGTACTTTTTGGCCGATTTTGTTCAAAAGCTTATTTTGAGCGTGTGGGAAGGTCCCTAAGTTAAATATAAAATTTCAATCCGGTAGCTCAATTCCTTCATGCTAAAAGAACAAGAGTAAAGTGGTCTCCAGAAGATATCAACGGCAAAATGAGAATATACATTTTAAAGAGCATCTAAAAAATAATTGATTTTTGAATTTTAAAAAAAAATCCTTGGAGGGAATTTTGAGAAAATCGAAAAAAACTGAAAAAGTACATCAGTAAAGTACTAGTACTTTTTGGCCGATTTTGTTCAAAAGCTTATTTTGAGCGTGTGGGAAGGTACCTAAGTTAAATATAAAATTTCAATCCGGTAGCTCAATTCCTTCATGCTAAAAATCTGTCCACACATACATACATACACACAGACCAATTTGCGGGACCCACTTTTTTTGGACTCAGGGGACCTCAAAACATGTATATCCATCAAAATCTCGACATCGAATTTTTGACATGATCGCAATACTTTCTCTCTCTATATATTTCATATATAGGCTAAGAGAAAGTAAAAAAAGATTTAATTGAATGATAAGACTATAGCTAAAGAAATTGGATGGAATGAGATGAAATTCAATTGACTTTTTTCAAGTGAAACTTCTTAAGGTGCGCGTCTCGGAAAACCGTTAAAACACGATTGACTCGAGGCGGCACCAGATGGCGTTAGTGTTCCCCCATTAGAATACACGCAACTTGATCCATTTCATTCTAGACTTTCCAGCTAATTAATTAACGGTAAATAATTGATTATTTTTTAACACAATGATTACTAATTTAATTATCTACAACTTATAGAGCTCCTTTTTTTAAATATCTTTTATTTAATGCGATTAATCTAAAAAAAAATTTTTTTTTTTTTGAAAATCAAAAAAAAGGGCTTCTATAAGTTGTAGATATTTTAAATAGCTTTAATTTAAAAAAAATTTGAGGTCCATAGCTTCAAAATTGTGGCCGCTGGAAAGTCCCAAAATTAGCACCCCGAGACGCGCACTTAAAGCACTATGCCAAAGCGTTACGAAACGCTGCGTACTAACTACTTTGCTTGAACTGGTAGTATGAGGGTATGTTGTGTTCGATTAGGTAAGCTAAAGTCCAGCATGTATAATTAGATTTTTTGAGTAAGACTTCATTCACTCGGGAACATGAACTAGCCTCAACACATTTACATCTCAAATTCAAAAATTCAAAAGTTGCTCTACTCATTGAGCATCATTTGAAGACATCTGATCGATTTTCTAAAATGTTATGTATTTGCTTGCCTAGTAAGATTATATATACTGTTGTAAGCCATTAGGGGGGGGGGTATCCAGACACCCGGCGGAGCTGCAAAATGAATATTTTACAATTTAATATTTATTAATTTAAATATCCGATAAAAGTTAGGGTGTGCCGCCGGGAGTTGAACCATGGAATCCACCGATTTGTACTCAGTGTGCCCTAATCACTAGACCAGAGCATGGCATTTGGGTATTTAAACTAGCTGAAATTACTATAGTTTTCGGAAGAATCGGACTCAAATACGAAGCCTCAAATTTCTCCGTCAACCAGGCGTAATCTCGATGGTCTGGTGGTATTTGAGTCCGATTCTCCCGAAAACTAATTTAGTAATCTCAGCTACTTTAAATATCCGAATGTCATGCTGTGGTCTAGTGGTTAGAGCACACTGAGTATAAATCGGTGGATCCGTGGTTCAACTACCGGTGGCACACTCTAACAGATATTTAAATTAATAAATATTATATTGTATGATTTTTATTCAGGGATCCTAACGTGATTATACGTATATATCTTAAATATTATGTAGATAATTTATTATTGGATAATATTTATTATAATTTTACAATAACTATTTCTTAATATTCTAATTTTAATTCAAAATTCATGAATAAATTTCGTTTTCGAAAAAATCTCTTTGCAATTTAATATTAAAATTTCATCTTTATAATAAATATAATACCTAAGGTAGAGTTGATTTAAATTAAACTGGTCTGAGCAATTATATTTGTGTTTTGATTTAATATTCATCCCACCTTTATAATAATATCATATTTTGTATGGGAGAAAGAGCGACAAATTTAGCATCAGCTGGGGACGGCAGAAGCCTACGCTACGCCATCGATTTCTTTATAAAATAGAAAACTATTATCGATAGATACCGCGATAGTTCAACAATTTTCTTCTGCAGTGGCCACCCATCCCGAGAACCTGATTAACCACTTAATTCTTCACCTAGTTCAATATTAGAGGCCTCTTAATTCTGTTAATTACAAGACAAAAAATTTAATTTAAAAGTTATATATACTGAAGGTCCAGGAGAGTCAATGAAGTCCATTATTGAGCTATGTAGTTCTCTGAAGGCGGGCTGCCACCTCGTATTATGATCTAGAATTTCAACCATAACAACTTTCTCATTATTTTGGCAAATTTTAACGCCACTTTTTTCCTTCTTTTTCATATATAATATTTTGTTCTTGGATAATAATGTTCATTGGGATGGAAAGGTGACTGGCAGTGTGTATGTGAGTGTGTGTTACAAAATTTCCATTCTAAAAGTTTCGCATTTGCACAGGGTGTGTGATATACGACCCCTTGGGAGTGGAAGGGAGGGGGAGGGGGTGTCGAGGCCTCTTTGCTGAAAGGATGCGTGACCAAACATCCTCTCTCTCTCTTGCAGAAATAAATCACAAGTCGTCCTTCGCAAGATTACAATCTGTTTCATTGATAAACCCTATTATCTCTAAAGGTCTTTATTAATTAATTAGCTTTTTATCTTAAACGCTGTCAACTCAAACTGTATAAATCAACTCAAATGTTATTCATATAAAAAAATTCGATGATTTATATTACATACAACTCATAATATAGTAAGGGAAAAAAGTAGAAGTTATTTTATTATATAATTTTTTATATTGATTTTAATTTAAATGAGAAAAAAATTAAATCAATTTTTATAAGAAATTTTATATAATTTTTCACAAAAATGGCGATTTGAGGGTTCGAAACGGCCGAATTTTAAAAAACCTTGAAATTACTCTTTACAGGATCATTTAGGGAAGCTTTTAATATAGAAAGCATAATGATATCTCCTTTCAGTTAAAAGTTGGAAAATCGAAATAAAAAAATGCATTTTTCACAACAATGCCGATTTGGGGTACTTAGGGGCCGAATTTCAAAAAACCCTGAAACAAGGATTTTAGATTTTCATCTAAGGAAGGTTTTAGCGAAGAAAAGCAAATTCATATCTTTTCTGGTTTAGAATTTAACGTAAATTAAAATTTACTACCTATTAGTCAAGTAAGCGTATCGGTTGCCTAACTTCCAGGCGGTTGCCATTTGATCGGATTTTATTGAATCGCGGAAACATTAATAGATTAACCTTGTATAAATATAATAATCTTTATTAAAAAATTCTATATAAATAAAAATATTTCTAAACGCCATTAAAACGCATTTTTATATTACTGAAAATTCAATTATTAATAAAACGAGATTTCTAATATTTTTTAATTTTTTATTTATTTTTAAATTGAAAAAAAAGAGGGATTTAATAGTATTTTAATTATTATTTTTATTATTTTTTTTTTTTTTTTTTTTTTTTTTAATTAAATGGATTTTTTAATAAAAGCCGTCGAGGGTGATGAGTCGTGAGGGATGTTCGATTGATCACCGCCCCCTCCCCCCCCCCCTCTCCCCACCCTTCAACTCATACTATAAAATAATCGGTCTTGAATATTAATTATTCGCATGGACGCGATGAGCATTTAATTTCAAGTCTAATAGCAAAATAATTTATGGTAATATTAAATTTTAATTCGTGACGTTGCCTGCCTCATTGACATCATGTCTCTTTGTTGTTGTTGTTCGACATTACATCCATTTTATTTTATATTTTTCTGACAAGATATAAAACCATCAAAAGTTTTAAACGATTTATAAGTGATTTTTTTTTCTTGTTATATTAAAAATTAATATAGTCAAAATTAAGTATATATAATGAAAAAAAAAATGAAATTTTTTATAGGCTTGAAAGGGGGAAATTTTGAATTTTTTTTTTTTTAATTAATTTTTTTGAATGGTCCAAAAAGTAGACGATTAGAATCCTTAGAAAAAACCGTAAAAAATCCCTTTTCTTCTTTTATAAAAAAATTATTAACATCTAATTAAATGAAAGTATAAAATTAAATTCCTTTTGATTTCCTTTTCCCAAATGAATAGAAAAGCTAACTCTTAAAATATACAAATTAAACCCCTAAATTATTCGTTTATTCAAATGTGATATTAAGTGGGATATCAAAATGAAAATTATATAATGAAGCCCTGAACTGTCAATTGTCAAAAGGATTATTATTTTAATGAATTATTATTTTTTCGAGCAATTGAACTTTCTAACTTTGAATAAATTACCTCTATAATAATCATTAAAATGAATAAGATATAAATTTAAATGGAATATTTTGTTTGTATCAATTGAAGAATCCTACCTCTGAATGTTGCAGATGTATCGCCTGATATCTTTCATCTCCTGTGTATGTCGTCAAACCGACAGTTAGAAGATGATAATCTTTTCTTCGGATCCACGATACCTGAAACAACAAAAAAAAAATATATATATTTACAATTCAGTTCCCGGATGAACGTGCTGAGCTTTTTTCTTTTTTTTTTTTTTTTTTTTTTTTTTGACAAAATTGGAAAAATCTAAAAAAGTACTTCAGTAAAGTACTAGTACTCCAAGTCTTCCAAAAAATGAGACCTAGGATAATTTCTTTTGTTTCCCGAAAATAGTATATAGGCCTATTTAAAATTTGAAAGAAAACATCAAAGAGAAAATTTTTATTGCGTGCATATGGGTGTATATGTGTGTATATGTATATATATATATATATATATATATATATATATATATATATCTGTTGTATATACGTAATATATAAATATAAAAATATTATAGGCCTATATTTAAAATTTGAAAAAAAATCGTTAGAGCCGTTTTCGAGAACCGATGTGCTTACAGATAAACATATAGCGCTAGTTTAATAGAATAAGAATACAATCGAAAAATATTAGTTAATGGAAAAATAAATAAATAAAAACTTTTGATTAAAATTTGATTATTAGAATTAATACGGTAATTCACTATTGAGTAGAAATTCCTAACATAATTGGAATATAATTCAGAGGTTCATTTTCTAAATTAAATAATCGGTATTGCAGATAATATTACTTTCCACGA
>JAKCPI010024290.1:0-16118 GCA_023213315.1 Euborellia annulipes | reverse complement strand
CCAATTATGAAGTTGATTAAAAAAAAAAAATTAATGCTTTTAAAAGAAATTGTTGTCTTGGTAACAAAATATAAATATTTTTTGTCTTTATTTTATTTTTTTTAACCCTTTTCGGCTACAGAGGCCATTTAGGGGTGATAAATTTATTTATTTAATTGTAAATACATAGTATCGATGGCTACCGGGGGGCGTTCCACACGCTGATTGCCGGGGGTTACCAATCCCGAGCTTTCGCCGTGCTTGGCATTACTTAACCGCAACGATTGTGGTGACTGTTGCTCTTCTCCGTTGCCAGGCCCCCCGGCTTTTCTGTTTATAAATTTTACATTATAAATTCATATGTACCACACTGTCTGACACTTCTGTCGACACAAAAAATCTGGCGTGAAAAGCACAGAACACCTTTCAATTAATAATGGTAAGAGAAAGTTGTGTGCTGTGCGTTTAGTCACACCGTATTATTTTTCTCTTTCAATTTTTATAATCCTTCAAAATGTTAAAAAAAAAATATGTGTTAAATTATTATTAAAAAAAAAAAAGATTTTTCTTAGAAAAGCGGGAAGGGGAGGGAGTCGCCTGGCGCCTTTACTCAGCAGCGACAATCAGAGGCGAAGGGAGGGGAGCCTGTCACCGATGCACCTCCCCTTCTTTGGACAAATTAAGAGGCCAAACGAATTAATATTAGAAACGAAATAAAAATTTGATAAATCAAATGTCTAGAACTCGAAAACCACAAATCCGATTTGCATCGGATTTTTTGTAATGAGTTTAAAATTTCTTGTAGAATATATTCACATGAAATAAAAATTGAATATTTAAAAATAAATTTTTTATTATATCTCACCATCTGTTCAACAAAAAAGATGAGATCTATAATTTTTCCCTATCAGTATATAAAATTTCTAGCCCAAGGGGCATGGGCGTAACTAGGGGTGCCCCCCAGAAGGCTCGTGCCCCCTCCTCCCCAGAAAGCTCCCTGCCCCAAGAAAAATTGAGAAA
This sequence comes from Euborellia annulipes, assembly GCA_023213315.1. Classification (NCBI taxonomy): domain Eukaryota; kingdom Metazoa; phylum Arthropoda; class Insecta; order Dermaptera; family Anisolabididae; genus Euborellia; species Euborellia annulipes. The sequence goes on along the minus strand of JAKCPI010024290.1, from coordinate 15,119 downwards.
ATATCGGGCTTTCCAGCCCCCCCCCCCCCGGGGGATAGCTGGTCCCATGCCCCCCCCCCAGTCAAATTCTCTAGTTACGCCCATGATGTCAGCCAACAAGAGAGCCTCTATCAAATAAAATTAATAATATATAAATAATTAATATAATTATATATATTTTATATACGTATATAATTATTATTTTAATTTTTAATAATTTTTATAAATGATACCTTTATTAACTTCTCAAAACATTCCCTATATCTCAGATTGCTAAATATATGTGAAAAAACCTATTCAATAGACAAAATAATAACTTTTTTTATTTTCTGATGAAGTCTCACGGGATCCGGCTAAGCTTTCAGCCCTCTATTAGTGATGCCTGCGTAACTTTTTGTTCATTCTTAATTTTTATTTAATTATAGACAATTACTTAAATATTTGCCTATTAAATTTACACGTTAGATCTTTTAATTAAACACGAGTTTAAAATTAAAAATTAAATAATCAAGGTAATTTTTTAAACCCTCCTTTTTTCGTCGTTTAATATGAAGTAATTTAAAATTGTTATTTGATATTGTTAATTGCATTTTTTCCTTTAAAAAAAAAAAAATAAATAAATAAAGTTCTTCTCTTATTTGATGAAAAGTCATTATTTTCTGCAGCTGCTTCTGATTAACGAAGTCACTCAAGCTAAGATATATAAAAAGTTTGTTTTCAGTTTGGTTGCGATTCGTTAAGCCTTTCTTAGTTGGGAATGTTTTTAGGCAAGCATAGAGGATCCCGGATGAAATATTTCCATCGAGAAGTCAAAGATAAAAGATAATTGAAGCTGACTTGACGTCCTATCTAAATCATTGTTATTATTGTTGCATTCGCCTTTTGGCTTTGCCGCATTCAGAAGATATCTTTTCCTTTCATCCAAAATATTTAAAAATGAAAAATACACGATTTTGAATTCATAAAGTTTTCACTCCTCTAGATTCCTAGACATAAACTATTAAAAAAAAAGAAGAGAATTATCGTTTTTAACGTTAGTTGACGAAATAAAGCTGATCTTGTCTTGGCTTTATATTAAAAGAGTAGAAAGGGAAGGGTTTAGGCCCTTCAACCTCAACCCTTTTTGTCATCCCTGTTGTTTCTATTGGTCTAGGATAATTCACTAATCCTAACGCATGTTTGTACATATATAAGCCCCAGTTTGGACGTTATGCAAATACCCGCAATGTTATATATTGTTCACAAGCTTATGGCCACAAATTATATCCATTATTTATAATTATCATGAACATATTAATATTTAAACTAAAATGATTTATTATTATATTAAAAGAAAATATCTCAAAGATTATTTTTAAATTTATATCAGGGTTTCAGTCCTAGCGAAATAGTTAAACAATAATTTCTTGTGTTAGGAGTTAGGGTTTCGCTTCACGTCCCAAGCCAGAAAAATTATTTGATAATAAATAAAATAAATAGAAACGGGATATAAATGGCGTAATATGCAAAAAATCTGGTGTGACTGGTCGCACAGCATACAACTCCCTCTCTTTCTATTAATACATATCGATTGGCGAATTTTTGATAGTTTTTTAAAAATAAAAAAAATAAAAAAAACCTTTTTATTTCAATTAAAATGTATAGGCCTACATACTGTATGTTGTTTGTTAATGATTACTGTTTTATATATTTCTATTTTGTTTTGTTTGTTGTTAGTTTATTTAAATTTGTATTGTGTTTGTTTGGACCTAGCCACCGAGGACTGGTGCCTCTAAGCGGCTCGTTAATAAATCTATTTATTTAAACAATAAATAATAAACACATTCGTGATAGAAAAATAGATAGAAAAGGAAAACAACACTTCATCATTTCTTCATAATGTATTTATTTATTTACATAATCCATCAAAATAAAATTTCTAAATATTTTTATTATTTGACCTCCTAGCCTGAGGTTGAGACTTATATATCCCTTAAAAAAATTTGGTACCTAAGGCCGAAGTATTGAATTTTAGAAAGGGAATACATTTATGTACGTCACATCCTTGGCCTATAATCATATATTTAGATGTATAGTATCAATTAAAATAGAAAATTGCTTACAATGCCTAGGGGAAAAAAAAACTTAATGATTGATTAGCCTTGATTAACATCTCTAATAATTTATAACTTGTTTAATTTAAAATACTAATTTGTTGATAACATCTCCTTCGATTATCAAAACAATAATTTGGAGAGATAATTTCTTTTATAATCCAAATAGATAAATATCAATTAAATTTAGGATGTGAACGAATGCATTTCTGATGAGTGGCGTGACGTTAATGATGAGTTAATTTGTCGCCTTGTCAAAAGGGGAGGAAAAAAAGACATTAAAAAAAAGAGAACGTAGAGGAAATACTGAAGCGTAGGGAGAGAGAAGGGATCATTTTGATAATTTGTGAGCTATCTACTGTTCCCCATTTGAATATAACGAGAATAACGACAAGATCTTTATGGCGATGGCGACCCTGCAATGAAATGGGCATGCACTTGTACATTAGGGGGTCCCGAGGGGGGGGGGGGGGCGCAGTCTATAAAACCGCCATCGACGAGATAAGGAGGCCCCCGCCCTCCACAGCCATTCGAGATACTTCGATATTCTTACGACCCCATGATTCCTAACATTTGCTTAAAAGTACTACTCCGTTTATATAGTACGTACCTTAACATAAATAATAATAATTCTACTAAAGACAAAACATTAAACATGTATGTATAGTCTTAAATTTATATTAGGAATTTATAATGAATCTTTATATTCAGATTTTTTATAGTCTTTTCTAAGTATAGGCAATGTATGAAGAGGTCAGCAGGAACTAGCTAGCATATTTATAAATTCTTATTAATAAAATACTTGCTTACAATAATTACAGGTTGTTTTTCTAATTTCGCATTTTTCAAATAACTTTTTTTTTTAACACTCACACTTTTTTCCCATTCAAGTAGACATTTGGTATCCAAATGGCTTAAATAAAATCATCGGACTGCCTGGGATTCGAACCCGCGACCCTTGGTATAGAAGGCCAGCACGCTACCAACTACACGGCTACACCGCCCGAGGACCAATTAACTTTTTACTTATAAATTATTTTCAATAAAATAATTGAAAAAAAAAAATTAAAATTTTTTATCTATCTAATAGATAAGCTAGTTGAATATGACTTTCGGGTCCTTTCACTTCTAGTTAAGTTAATCATATGATTAAATAGTAAATAAGTTGGCCAAAAGACTGTTAATGATAGTGGGAAAAAGTGTGAGTGTTTAAAAAATAAAAAATAAAAACTTTGAATTGTTATGTCACACTAAGAGAAACCCCCGGGCCCCCCCATGTCATAATTAGTAACGTTTTGTCCAGACCCCTCCCTAACGCGTTACGTAATAAATGGACGACCCCTAACTTCACAAAACTTTCTTTATACCTCAGATAGCTAATTATATGTAAAAAATTCATTTTGTTAATTCGAAAGTTAAGCGTGTTCTTGTTTACTATATCGATGATTTGATATCTGTCGGATAAGTTTGCTAGTTAACTATAACTGAAGCGGCCGCCCACGGACGGTGAACTGTTTAGTGAATTAAATCTTTGAATCTCTTCCCTTTATTAACAATAAAAACTTATTATATAACTATCTTACGAATTACCTGTTTAGAAAGAGACTATGATTCTTAATTATAAATTCAATTAAATTTTAAAAGTTATTTTTTAGAATAATGACTAGGTAAATCGAAAAACTTAATGAATAAGTAAATAAATGACTGTACTTTCTTGCGACATGACTAACCAACCCAGGGTTGGTTTAGAAATGGTGCGGGCCCAACTACAATTGAAGACAATGGCCAGGTGAAGGCAAATAAACGTGACGTCGGGATCTTTTGAAGATGGAAGAAAGCAGCCAGACTGGGATGCCTCAAAGTGCTGGCATTCCTGGCGCCATCTTGAGGGCTTTAATTAATCGCCGGACTGCATGACTACACGTAGCCACATGGAGGCACATATTTGCCCTGGGGGATTTGGGACACCCCTCTACTTAAAGCTTATTGATCAAGAACAGTGCAAAAAAAAAGAGGGCACGGTATCGCCCTGAGATTTATGGCTGCGTATTTTTCTTTTTTTTTCCCTATAACCATTATTTATCCTTTTGAATAATAAGAATGAATTCCGTCAAAAATATAACTTTTTTTTCCAAAAGATGTTGATACCATAATTTTCCTTCTTTAAAATCTTTTCAAAAGATGTAATTCATGAAACGGGGATCGAGAATACCTTTGAGAAATTGGACATTTCTAATTCCGTCAGTTCTCTTCAGAGAAATCCCAAGTTAGTCTTACGTATCATGCCGCCTACCATTTCAATTTCTCATTTAAGATCTACTGAATTATGTCCTTTTATGTATTTCTTCTTTTCCAAACTTTATACTAATGATTTCCTTGAATGTATGAATTTATCTTTTCTCCCTTTTCTTTCATCTTAATACAAGATATTTAATTACTTAATAATTTTTGGAAATGTACCACTCAATCAAGGGCGGATACAGGGGGTATAGGGGTAATTACCCGAGACTTGAGAAAAATATATTTTTTGGGAAAAAAATTGTATTTTTAATATAAAATTTTAAAAACTAATAGTTAAAAATTTGATTTGTATATATATTCTGGTAAACAACTACAGAATGCCCCTTTAAATTACCGATAATAAGAAAATGTGTGCTGTGCGACCAGTCACACCAGATTTTTATTTTTAATATACTGATAGCTACAGGGGACGTTGCCAGGGCCGGAACTAGGAGATTTTCCTTGATCTAAAAAATTTTTCTGCGAAAATTTTTTTGGAAAAAATATTTTACCTTTTTTTTTAGAGACGCTAAAAATTTAGCCGCCCGCGGAACCAAAATTTTTTCGTGTGCCGCCTGCGGAGTTTATTGTTCAATTTATTATTTAAAAAAATGCTATTTGGCAAGAAAATCGTGTGATTGTGAGCTTACTGATAGAGATATTTGGTGTTTGGGTTGTCCGGATTGATGTCTTCGGCGGCTGTTGGAGTGTGTCTCGACGAAGGCAGCAATCTCGGAGACCGAAATGTCGTTTTTAAAAGGAAGTCGAACTCGGCGTTAGGATGTCAAGACTCGGTGTAGAAAGTCAGCTCACAGACCATTGTTGTTTAGAATAAATATTAAAAAAAAAAAATAATTTTTTTTTAATAGGTTACTAACCTCAGTTGTCATTTTTTCATCACATTTAGCATTAAAAGTTAATTATTATACAACAAAATATCTCAAAAACGAAAAGAGCTAGGAAGTTGAAATTTTATATTTAAGTTAGGCACCCCATGGGACGTGACACGAAACATTTGGACAAAATCGACCAAAGTGTACCGACTGATGCATTTTTTCAGTTTTTTTTTTTCGATTTTCTCAAAATTCGCTCCAACGATTTTTATTAAAATTCAAAAATTAATTATTTTTTAGATGCACGTTCAAATGTATTCTTATTTTGCAATTGAAATCTTTTGCGGCTTACCTTACTCTTGTACTTCATAGGAAAGATATGTGAAATGGTTGCCATGGTTACAAAACAAAAAATATTTTTCAATGTTTTTCTACATTTTGGATTCTAATATAATATATTGGCGGAAACTAATCATATTTCGACACAAAAATCTGGAGTTACAAGCACATAATACACCTTTTAATTATTTAGAGAAGAGAAAGTTTTGTGCTGTGCAACTATCACACCAGATTTTTTCTGTCTTTTTGCAAGGAATAATTCGCATAAAATAGAAATAATTTGTTTGTCTTTAAAAGATAATCTTTAAAATAATAAATTTAATTTTATTGCTTGTGTTCTATAAATAGATCATTGTTGGCGCCTCACCCCACTCCAGCGAGTGCGGCGACCGTCGCCGCCTCAGGCAGCAGCCGTCAGCAAGTCTGCAGGCAGGCGACGCGTCGCGGCAATGAATAGAATAAATCACACATAAATGAATCATTTATTTGAGAAACTCCATAAGTCACATTTTTGGCGAAAATGAGTATTTGTAAAAAATCGATTGCTATGTTGAAGACTTATTGTTTGATTGTACATCCCCTCGCAATTTTTTTTTTTTTAAACTTTAAGTACTAAAAGTTTGAAAGTCAAGTATTAAATAAAAATTTTGGACTGAATAATCCCCTTTTGTCTCAGGATGAACCTTTATATATTTAAAGCTTTGAATTATATAAAAAGAAGTAGAATAGAAGGGAGAGAAGGAATATGGCTATAAAGTCGTACAAATAAATTTTGTTCCAAAGTGAATAAATTAAAATAATATTAGCCTGCGGTTTTAGTTTATGTTTAATCCATTCGTAGAGATGCCTAGGGTTAAGGTAGAGCAAATCTTTGGCATGGATTTTTATACCAAACAAACATGTCAGTTCTCTAAAAGATCAATAGACGAAGCCTATATGGAGATAAATTTTTTTATAACAAATTACACAATAATTTTCTTTTAAATACAAAAAATTTCAAAAATGCCAAAAAAAAATCAAAATAGAATTTTGTAACTTGCGGAGTGATCTTAATTTATCAGTATAAAAAAAAATCTGCTGTAACTGGTCACAAAGCACACAACTTTTTCTAACCTTTAGTAAGAGAAAGTTGTGTTCTGTGCTTGTCATATCAGATCAAAAATCTGTCGATTTATTTAGTTTGCGCCGATATACTGAATCAAAATAAAAGATGTAATAAAATATGGAAAATATTTATAATTTGTTACCATGGCAACCATTTCTCCAATCTATCCTATGAAGTACAAGAAGTGTACTTCAGAAGATTTCAAGGGCAAAATGAGAATATACATTTTAAATAATATGTAAAAAAAAATAATTGATTTATGAATTTTAATCAAAATCGTTGGAGCGAGCGTATCAGCGGAAACTAAATATAAAATATGGTGTGACAAGCACAGTACACAAGTTGTGTGCTGCGCGACCATTCACACCAGATTTTTTTCTTTATAATAAATTATTTAGGCCTATTAAAATTAATAAATTTTGAGAGGAGGCAGACATTCCTGGTAATATAAAAAAAAAATATTTTATTTCATTTAGAGTATATTAATAATTCAGCTATAAAAACTTTTAATTTAATTTCACAACTTTTAAATTTATGAAAACCCATCAGGGAGCATTAATTATTTCATTTATTGTTTATTATTATTAAATTTTAATGTTGAATATTATTTAATTAAATATTTATTTTGAGTTTTAAATGAGACATGTTTTTTTTTTTTAATTTAAAAATACATTTTTATCAATTTAAGCAAAAAGCTTAATTCTTTTCTATTGATTTTTATTTTCCAATAAAGGGGTGGCATTTTGAAATGTAAATTGATTTACCAAAAAGAACGAACTTGTTTTTTGGATTAAATGGAAGATAATTACTATTTCCAAATATGCCAGTATGTCCGAAGGCCATGTGTTTGCGCTAAGGGCGAAAAAGAGAGATGGAAAAGGGTAATTGCCATCCCCTTCCCTCCTCCCCCATCGCCCAAATGAAGCAAAAGAGAAATATTAATAGAATAAAAATAAAACCACAAGTGTAGTTTAAATTTATTTATATTAATGAATATTTGTTTTTTTTTTTAAGTGAATAAAAAAAAAAAACGAAGACTTGTTTATTTTTTTTCCACTCATGGTTAAAAAGTGAGTCAAATAAGGGTCTTAATTAATTCAAATTTATCAATTAGAGTACTTAAATTTATATTTCATTTTGTTGATTCATTATTAAACTCTTTTATCTTACAATCTTCTCTGTAAGAAGATTAAAGTTGCAATGATATTATCGATAATTTATACTGTTTAATCGAGCACAAAGTTTCTTAATGCTATTCTTCGATTATATATTTATATGCGATAGGAATTCTATAGTACACGATGAGATAAATCTTAAAAGATTATATCGTTGTTACTTAAACAGGGGCGAGGTTTATTAAACAGATAGGAGTGTTTTCTCTTTATTTGATTTTTTTAGACGATTTTTCGTAAGCAAAAGAGAAATGTGATTTATCTTTTGAGAGAGTGTCCGTCAAAACTAGCGGAAGGTTTATTTTTTTCGCCAAACAAGAAGGATTTAGTATTTGGACTGAGATCCAAATTCTAAGGATCTAGGATCAGAACTAAATTCCTTTTCAAAATTCTTAAAATATTATTAACAGGAACTCTGATTTCTAAAAAGATTGAATGAATTCCCACACAGGGAGGGACTTCGTCTCCCAAAAAGGAAAAAAAAAACTTCTTGAGTGCAGAGATGGACAAGATCGTGGTCGCTAATTCCGAACTTGATTTGGAGGAAAAACGTTCCCAAAAAAAAGATCGTATGAAATAAATTTGACAAAAAGGTTCGGATCTAAAAAAATAGGGTTTAAAATCCTATCCAGGATCAGGATTTAGATCTTGATCCAACTTTTGAAAATCGGATCTGATTGAGAATACTGAATTTTCCACTTGCCGGGTCTATGTTTATATTGCCAAATCCTGTTTGAATGAAAGTTTCAAAGAATAAAAACAACTTAACAGGTATGTCACATTAGAAAAATTATAAGGCGAAAAAATAAAATTAGAAAATAAGGAGAATATAAAAAAGACGCTTAAAAAAAAACAAATTGATAGTTTTGATTTTTTTTTTTTTAGTAATTTCAGTAATAATCAATTAGTTGAGGGAATTGACGAAAATGGCTTGTTTCCTCTTGGTAAAGATAAAAAAAAATATAATTAACGAGCTAAAATGCTTGGACCGGGCTTGTAAACAATAAATAAAGTGAGGCAGTCAGCCGGGGCTCAGGGCTCAAATGAGCGTCGATTACGAGGCGAGCGCCTCCCCACCACTCTATTCTCGCCCCCACCCCTGCGCTAATCGATGCATGTGTTTATGGCGGCTCCTCCCCTCCGTATTATCCCCACCACCATCGCCCACGATACAATTTATAGGTATGTATCTGTGCATTCAACTGATGGAAATGAATTATTCGCTCCATTTTCTAATTTCGCCTCAATTCCGGAGTACTGGGGGTTGTTCGTCTTGCTTTTTGGAATTTTATTAATTTATAAGGGATTTCAATTAAATTCTTTTTTTTTGTAAAATCTGATCAGAGAGTGTACAATAATTTAGAAAAAAAAAATTAATATTCAATTATGTAAATATATATTTGACAGGGTCATAGGCGCCGGAACGGGGGGGCAAGGGTACATTGCCCCCCCTGGCATCCTATAGGGGGGGGCAGAGGGGGGGGCAATATGTCTTCTTTTATTTCATTTATTTTTAAAAATGATATATTTTTACTTTTGAAAAATAAAATCTTCTAAATTAAAAAAAAATTAAAAGAGCAAGAAATTCATTTTTTTCCAAATTTTTTCCAAAAATTTTTGATAAAATCACTAGCAAATTTTTTAAAATTTTAATTTTATTAAAATTGTGATTTTATTTAAAATTTTTAAAGTTTTATAGTAGATTTGTTTTTGTTTTATACTATTTGAACATATTAAATTATTTTAATTTTCTAAAAAAAATTTTTGCCCCCCCCCCCCCCTGATTCATACTCGTTCCGGCGCCCCTGGACAGGGTAGAAATTGTATGTCGGTAATGATACAGCTGAACAGTAAGGGAAATCTCTTGATAAATAAATTAATTTTAAAAAATTGAATAAAATGATATATTACGTTGTTATGCACGAAGGAACCAAGCGCCATTAACCTAAATCTGAGATAAAGGACATTTCATTTGCACAATTGTAAACAAACCCAATAGCAATGAATTTTTTTCTTGTTTTATACAAAAAAAAAGTAATAATGTTGTGATTTAAACAAAGAGGTAGATCTTCTTTTTCCGGTACTTGATTGGCGGTCTTATCTCAATTTCGATCATAATGGCGCTTGGTTCCTTTATGCATAACATCGTCCAAATGGCGAATAAATTTGTTAGTATACTATTAGATCACGAGGTTTACGTTAAGTTCTCGCATTTCCACTTTGTAAAACTTTGTGAATTATAATAAAAAACTTACTTAATATTAAAATGTTGATTAGAATCTTGCTTGGAGGTGGCACCTATTTGACTAATACACTATGAATATTTTAATGATAATTCAAGAGCTTATGCTCTGCTGTTTGAGCAGGTGTGGTCAGTACTAGAAAAGCTCTGAAACTATTAATCGAAAAAATCCATTAGCGAGTTAGTCATTTAGATTGATTTTCAGTAATCAAACACGAATGGAATTTTAAATAAATAAATAAGCTTGAAAATGTATTTTTTAGTTTTCCAAGTGAAAACGTCGATGAGAAAAAAATATTATTTCATTTTGATGCATAGTTTAATTTTCAAATTTGTTATTTAATTAATTAAAATAGAAAACATCTGTCCAATCATCGCTTTTGCCTATAGAGTAGGCAATAATAATTTTTTTTTTTATAATAAAATCGTCCAACCGCTACAATAATAAATTTCCAATTTTTTATCCCACTTTAGGCGGCCGATTCTTTTTTAATTAATTATATTTTTTGTTTAAATTTATTTACCTCTTAAAAATTACTCAAAATAATTGATAATTTAGAATGTTTTTCGAAAACCCTATCTTATCCTAGCATTGCATTCATTATAAATCTATTAAAGAGGTGGATTTTTTTTTAATTAGAAGAGATAATCAAAATAAGCGGCGCTAATAAGAATCCATCTTGATAAGTAATTATCTGGGATTTAATTAACACTAACAAGCTTTATAAATCAAAATAAACAAAGCCTATGAAAATCCCTTTAATAATTCTAATGGGCTAAATTATGTTGAAATTAATAATATTAATATATAGTTGGAGGTTTAGTAAATAAATTACAGGGGACAAGAAAAAAATCAATAGTTCTCTTAATAATTAATTAATTAATAGAGCATATCTATGTATGTTAATAAACATAATGATTAAAATAAAAAATTTAAAATTATTATAAGTCATGAATGGGAATCATCCATCCAAGAAATATATTTTTCCTGATGAGAAGGAAACTGGCGTGACTAAGTTTAATTTTGATACTCTACTTTCATTTTCATTTTAATGTTTGGTGCCATATCACGTGTAATTTCTGGATAGAATATTCTTTTGTAAAAATATTTGTGTGTATTGTATTTAGCTAATAAAATGTTTAAATATTTAATAAATCTTTTTTTTTTTCGGCATCTAAATCTTATATTATAAATAAATACAGTATATTTAATATTTACGGAGTACCTCCTAACCACGAGTTTTAGGGTTTTTAAAAAGTCGACTTGAAAGTCGAAAATTCAACTTTCAGAAATGATTAATCGATTCCGAGAATCGAAAAATGACAAGTGGATTCCAAAGAACTCCTTTTCTTAGATGCCGAAAATACTTTAAAAAATGTAAAAGACAAACTTAGGTGTGTCAATTGTGAGATAATTCTTAAAAAAAAAAAAATTGAAAACTTGTTCTACATTATATTGATCCCTCATTTCAATCATGTTTTTTAATTATAAGAATTTTTTGCAGGTCAGTTGATTTTATATTTTAATTATATATTCCTATTTATTAACTTTTCTGACATCCCACATTTAAACGACAATTGAACTTTTGTTGTCATCGTGAGTCATTAATTTTAAATGGTTTTTTTTTCCTCTGATCATTCTTGAACAATTACAATAGCTGAATGGATCATCATCAGAGCTATTGGAACAGATGTTCGTTAGTTGTTAGCTGATCTCGACTGTCTTATCTATCTCAAGTTTAATTATATATAAAAAAAAAAAACAGCGCTGTTCCAAACCAGCGGACTCACGCATGGTACAGTAGAGCGTGGCAAACATACAAACATCTCCGATATATATATATACACACGCACTAGAAAATACACAGAGAGCATTTGTATTATCTTGATCTAACTGTAAAAATAATTATAGCATTTTTCGTCGTTGGAAATGGAGCGCAATGTTGCGATAGGGCGGTTGTTTCATTCCGGGACCTCTCCCATTTCTCTTTTGGTCTTCGTCTGAATGTGTCATTCTAGTTCCCCTAAAAAAAGCCCTGCGTTCAGAATAAATAATTAAACGAAACGAAATTTCCTGTGCCACTGGGTTAATGTAGTATAAAGTAACTTTTTTTCTCCTCCCCCTCCTCCTCCTCTTGAAAACATATAAATGCATAAACTCTCGCTCTCTTTTCTAAAAGTTAAATAAATAAAACGTGTCGGTCGGCAAGAACGAAGCTCAGAGTTTACAGGGTGTAGGCGTGGTGTAGTGTGTTCAGTTTACACGACACTACCAAACAAATAGCCAGGCGATCTATAAATTTTCCGGTTGTCCTGGTTGTCCTTTCAGGTTATCGAAATCGAATGGCAACTGTTCCGTTTCATTCAAAATTCATTCACGCCTTGCTAGCTAGGCCTATAGGGATAGGGATAGCCAGCCAGCTATGGTTGTCTCTGATGAATAAACGAAAAATTTACGAATTTCGTAGAAATAACGAAATATTGATTCGTTGAAAAAACACAACAATGACAACTCACATAATTGAATTTCCTTTGATGCTATATAACCCTACAAAAGGGCAAGAATTTCAAAGAACAAAATTCTATAGAAAAATTGAAATTTAAATAATCAAGAGGAAAAGCTAACTTGTGAAATTTTAACGCTTCTCTATTTTTAATTACCTTTTTGTAAGAGAAATAAATTATTTATTTATTTTAAGATAGAAGTGTTATATTATATACTGTAAAAAAAAATTTGGTGATTTTAAAATGTAGGAAGCAAATTACATAAACAAAAACTTACTAAATTTAGTAAGTCTTTGCAAAAACAATTTACATATCTGTTGTAATTTTAGAAAGACATTTGAAAATTAGAGTGGGATTCTGTGGTGATTTTAGAATTCCCAAACTGCTTTCGAAAAAAATACAATTTTTAACGAAAATTACTATACAATGTATGTAAAATTACAAAACAGTCTATTTTTCGAAGAAAATTGTAATTTAAAAATATTTTTTTTGTTGTAAAAAATATTTGAACCCATAAATTTGTAAATTTAGTAGACATACGTATGCAAAGTAGTTTTCATTTACAAGGGAAATTTGAAAATTTAGTATTCCAAAACGCACTAAAATTAAGATTTTTTTTTTTGACAGTGTATTATTATTGTATATGGAAAGAAAATGACAAGAGTTTTTATAAATTTATTTAGTCAGCTAATTATTATTTAGTCGTTTTTTTTTTTTTTAAGTGAAACATGCTCATGCTAAGAATTGCATAGAATGCTAAGAATGCTCTATTTAATTGAATTTTTTTCCCAAGGGACTAAGTAATATTAATAAAAGTTATAAGTGTAAAAAATAGGCGAAACTTTTTATTTCTTGCTCCTTCCACTTACCCCTTTCTTTCACAAGTCTCTAACTTAATAAAGAGATATTTAATTTCTCCCCTACTATATTAAGATTTCTACTCTTGTAGTCCAGAAATATAAACTAATGCATTAACAGACACATACCATTATAAGAAAGAAGAATAAAAAAGAGCAAAAATCTAACATGTTGAAACAATGAGATTTAAACCTTTATCAAAGAAAAATCTTTAAATTATACATACAAAAACTAAATAAAATTCTTTTTACATTTTGACAATTCGTGACAAGCTAAGAAGCTTAAATATATGCATTTGCCACGATTCTATTTTAAATCCGAATAACCAAATGGAAGCGCATGTTTAATTAATTCCCTACCTCTATTTTCAACTGGGTAGATTTAAACATGAAATCTAGATTAAGTTCCCTTTAGAACGAACCATCTTTGAGCGAGTGTGGTTGGCATTGAATTGCAGAGGTGCCCTTCTGCCCTGTGACAGATTTAAACCGCATGTCAACGGTCTCTTATACTCGTATACAGTGAACAGGGAGGTCCCTGCCTGGTCATAGTCACCGCAACGGTCGCCTCTTGTTTACAATCACATTAGAGATACAACAAGCACCGGTCTCAGAGAACAACCCGCTTTACTAAACAAAGATAATATTTTTTCTCATTAAAAAAAAAAAAAAAATCTTCAAACAAAAATACAAACCATTTGGCGTCGTTTGTTTTGTTTTCTCCAATATTTAGTTAAAAAAAAAATTATTTGGCAAGGGGAGGAAAGGGAAAGGTTATTCGTAATCCCTCTCAAAAGGTGAAATATTCTTTTTTTTATAAACCTAATTAGAAAGCTTTCCCAAAAACACATTCACCCTCTCTAAAGAATAAAAATTTAAAATTAAAGCTGAGTGAATTCTATTTGAGCCAATTTGATTTTTGAATTTTTTGAATATTTTAAAATTTCTTTATTAAAATATATTAATGTCAATTTTGAACAATATAAAGGCCTAATATATAATATATAGTGCTCTCAGCCATGGGCGTACCCAGGATCAAATCTAGGGGGGGGCATGGTCAGCATGGTCGTCCAGGGGGAGATCATGGTCGTCCAGATTGGGACATAGCTATTTTTAATATAGAGGGGAAAAGCCTTCGAATTAAAGGCCTAAAAACCCTCGAGTCCTAACAAAAATAATCATTCGCCGCCGCTATCCACCAATTTTGTTTCGTTTCACCACTTTATACACGTTTAATTTTTTTTTTTGCTTCTAGGGGGGGGGCAGCTGCCCCCACCTGCCCCTCGCTGGGTACGCCCATGCTCTCAGCCCACTTTTGGTAACGAATGCAGTTGGAGTTTTGCCAGTGGCCTAGCTTCCAGGCATAGCAAAAAAAAAATTACCAAAAACAAAACTAAATGAAAAATTAAACAAAAGAAAAAAATCGGAAAGATACAAAATTAAAATAAGGGTTTCAATTATGTTATCTTTGGCCTTTGTTTAAAATTGTATGTCTAAAATTTTGTTTCAAACAGTTCTTTATTTCATGGAAAATATTGTATATCTATAAACCTTCATTTAGTAATTGGTTTCCCGTACCCATGGGCGTAACTAGGGGGTGCCGGGGGCGCCCCCCCCCAAAAAGGCTCGTGGCCTCCCCAGAAAGCTCCTTGACCCAAGAAAAATTGAAAAAATATGGGGCTTTCCAGGCCCACCGAAGGATAGCTGGTCCCAT
>JAKCPI010024289.1:0-131519 GCA_023213315.1 Euborellia annulipes | reverse complement strand
TTTTTTTATTTTATCTAAAAAGTTTATTTTTTTAAATAATTGATAAAATTATATACTAAATCGCCTTGGTGATATTTTTCTAAGCTGTTTTTATAATCAAAATAAAATTGATGAGAATATCCAAAAAGAAAGGCCTTGACAACAATCGCATTAATTTGGTATACTTGAAAAGTAGATACTGAATATTATCAAATTTCTAATCTGAAATGTTTCTCTCATCTAAGTATAAATCAATAAACCATTCTAATTAAAATTCATATATTATCTATAATATTTGAATTATCATAATTTTAAATATTCTAAAATTATTATAAATGATTATTTAATATTAGTTAAATAAAGATAACATTAAAAGAGAAATGACAAACAATCATTTTGAACTTGGTACTATATATGGCAATATTTATAAAACCATAGTGATTAATAATTAAATTAAATTATTATATACTCATTATTTAATTTTTTTTTATGATTGTGAAAGGCAAAAAATGGCCTCAACTAAGTCTGTTTTATTATACCGGGTGTTTCATTAGTCAGTTTACCGAGTAAGTGTATTTGTGTATTTGAAGCAAATAATAAATCAATTTTATTTATATTGTAATTTAATTGAAACTGAATTTACACTACACATAGATATGAATTTCCACGAACAGTGTCATTAAAAAAATATGGGCCTACGATGCCACCACTCCAAATACTAGCCATGTTGTTTACTTACTCGGTAAACTGACTTATGAAACACCCGGTATTTGACGGAGGTGTATAGCTGATAATATGTAGATATAAAGATTTCTGGATCATAATTCCATGTCGTTATAGCATTTATTTTATCTCAAAACATCGCAAAGCATAAGAAATCGGCGGAATCTTTTAGTATTTGTTGCTTCTCACCTGCCACTAACATTGTCACATTAATATATTAATGTAAAAGCATATATGCTTTTTGGTTTGGATATTTTTTTTTTTTCCAAAACTCTGTTTTAATTTTCCTAATAAATCTGGGTAGTATCGCAAAAAGAAAAAGAAGATGAATTGCTTGTTAGGTTTTCACGAAGGGACTCACATTTGGTGAGTATGTAAATTGTAATAGCCTTGCGAAGATTGGACCCACGAGTTACCCGAGATAAATCATCTCCCTTTATGCGAATCTCTCTCCTTCTCCAAAGTGAGAGCGACAGGCCGACTTGTTTTTCTTATAGGATGCATCCCATTAAAATTAAAATTACCGTCCTCGCCAAGAAATACAAAAAAGATACACTGCTTGTTTTTATAATTTTACTTCTGCGAAAAGTTCATCATTAATATTTGGCATTCCATACCTTCATAATTAATAAACCTTTGTGTGCTATTAAAAATACTAATGTACTTAGTATAATATCTAATGAAAATCTAATCAAAGCAAAAAATGTTCTGCTTATTGATACACTTGATACGTCACAACCTTTCAGGGTTCCTTTCTCTTTTATCAAAGGATGCGGTGAAACAAATGAAACAAGAAAATTTATAGAGAAAATACAGCGTGTATTAACGTTTTTTCAATATAATAATTGTTTAAATTTTTTATAATTGCATATTTTTTAACATTAAATTAATAATTATAATAAGCTTTAATTTTATTATTTTTAATAATAATCTAACTCAGTGGTTCCCAACCCGTGGGCCGCGGCCCAGTTGTGGGCCGCAGGATGATTGGAACTGGGCCGCGGATGTCTAACAAGAAATGATAAAAATTATATACAGTATAGGCTATATACATATACTGGGCCTCAGCATTTTTTTTACGGAAAAACTGGGCCGCACATCAAAAAAGGTTGGAAACCACTGATCCCCCTAACTTATTTGACTTTTGCAAAAAGCACTTTTCGAATAGTCTTTTTCTTTTTTTATTTTGTGAATTTTATATACAATATAAATTAATAATACAATTATTACAATTAATAATAAATGGAAAAGGGTGGGAAAAAATAAAGAAATTAATAATATAACAATTAATGTTAATATAATTTCTTTTATATAAATAGCTAGTATTCGGATTATTATTTCCTTGTAGCCAAACCTATTTAAAAAAAATATCATATATATTAATAATAGGAAATCTATGTTTAAAAATAAAAAAAGTCCCCCCTCTCCGCCCCTCCCTTTGGCCATGAATTTAAAAGTATTAATATTGGCATATACCGTTTAATGCGATTTTCGATGATGTTAACGGCGATACTAAAAAAAAAATGAATAATCAACAAAAAGAATTGAGTTTTTCATTTTCTTTATAATGAATTAGATTAAGAAAATATACATATTGTTAAATGTTAAAAGAAAAAAAATGTAATTCAGAACAGGCATTTCTACTCTAGCTTTTTAACCAGAAATTAAATACCTTTCTCTTTTATTGACAGTTTTTATAAATTGAAATAAGAATTAATCAAATTACTCTTGAAAATTATTTACAACACTAGCTGTCCCAGGAGGGGGGCCCCTTTGACCAGAAAAGATAGTAATATTATGATTTTAATCATACAAAAGTTCCTTTTTATGCTAATTTGAATCCGGAAGTAAAATATAATAGGCCTTTTTACTCGCATTGCCCTCGCCTCCCTGAATCTCCCACTGCTTCTCCGCCTTTCTTACACCAAAAATTTCGGCCCTCTGGGATTCAATACTCGATTATTTCTCTTATGTTTTTTTATTGCTCAAATATTTGTATTATTTTCCCCAAAATTGATTGAATATTTATTGCCAATTACTTACTTAGGTGGTGAAATTGCAAGAGCAAGACCAATACCGCATATCAGACCCACTAATGTGGCCGTTGCAACAGGTACAACTATTGATATATCCTTTCTCGTCATGTTTCTGGCAGCCGCGACCAACGTCGAGGTCTGAGAGAGACTGACAGGTTTTGCAGCTTGAGCTCGAAGAGAATTCTCCCGCTCCTCGCCGGTCACTGTCCTCTCAGGCGACATCTCGCCTTTTTCGTTCTCCATTAGTATATCTTATCACCCTTGAATCAGATTAAGAACCTGTTTGTAAAAGAAAATAAGAAAAATTTTTCCATCCTTAACCAAAAATAGAATATGTAGAATTTATAATTGGATGGAATATATTATTATTTTATGGGTTTATTTTTTTTATTATAGAAAACTATCTCTCTCTCTACCCTTTGTTTTTTCTATAAGCCCTTTTCATGATTATTAATTGATTTACTTCAGACTTATTTGAAAGGTAATAATGGAACGTATTTTCGTATTCCAGGCAAAGCACCCATCATGTTATCAGCTATAATGTTTTGGTTCTTTCTCTTTTGTAATTTGTAATCCTTAATTTGAATATGAGCTATTAGAAATAACAAAATGTCAGTTAATGAGGAATAATTGATTAAATTTTTTTTTCTTTTGAAAATGGATGCATTGATATTTGAATAACAGAACCGGCCTTACAAGTTTTTAGGTCCATTTGGACCACTTATACTCCAAACTTCATACAGGTCATAAAATGCTTTGTTTCTTAATTTTATAATTTGAAAATCTTAATAGAAGCCTATAAATAAACATATAGGATTATTATGTTTTAAAAACGTTACCTATAGGATTTGATTCACAAGTGAAGTAATTTTTTTCATGAATCTCAGTTAATAAACTCGATATTTATTTCTGAAACCAACTAATTGACTACAGCTAATTAATTAAATATTTTAAAAGCATTTCATAGATCTGCATGAGATATATAGCCAATTATTTGTTACCTAGAGATCTCACAAGAATTCTTAATTTGTCCTCTCTTTATAAGAACAGCCTTTAATCAGGGACTCACATATTGTGAGTACGTGGATAGCACCCAAACTAAAGATGATATTCAAGGAATATCTGGAGAATAATTCACCAGCCTTAATGGATCATCTTCATATAATTTTTATTTTACAGATATTTCGATGGGCATTCCACCTGCCCCATCATCCATTATAAAAATATGATTTGATGGAGGAATAAGATTTTATTTTACAAATATTTTTGGTGATTATCTAAAATTTTGTTTTGTTCCGACTATAAACTGCTTATTCACTTGGTTTTCTATTTTCTAGAAAGCCCCTCCACCTCCTCCCTATCTGTTCTTTATTGACTTTTTTTATTCTTAATCTATATTATATTTCGCCATGACTTACTTGAATCTTAAATTAAAAATCACAATTTTGTAATTAGCTACTAATTATTGATAGAATATCAATTTTAATTACATAAGGCAAAAAAGATTCCAAATATTATTTATTTATATAATTAATTCAAATCTTTCTTTATACAAATAAAACAAAAACTAAAGATTAAAAAAATAAACATTTATAATAATCTATCTATCTTAGATGTTATCTTAATTAATAGATAAATCACAAGGATATTTTTTTTTAGTACTTTAAAAACATTTAAAAAATTAATATTATTTTTAATAAATAAATACTCACTCAGGGCCGGATCTAGGGGGGGGGGCAGTGGGTGCGTGTGCCCCGGGCGGCAGATATCAGGGGGGCGGCAATTGAAGAAAAAATTACTAAAAAAAAAGGTAAAATGATATGAATTTTGTATAGAAAATTTTAAGGAGTGGGCGGCAAATTAAATTTTGCCCCCCCCTAAAAAATCTCCTAGTTCCGGCTCTGCTATCACTCTAAATAATCATGTAATCAGGATTGCAAGTAACCGCAAAACTCTGTGTCAGCTTTAATTTCTTGTTGAATTTTGATTCGGATCTCCATAATAAGAATATTTACTAATAAACTATTTTTCATTGCAGGCCAAAAAGATCCCACACCGAAAATTGGATTATTAGATTTTTAAAATTACTCTCATTATCATAAAAACTTTAAAGGATTTAGGCAATTAAGGGAATGGAATAAAAATAGAAATAAAAATGCATTATTTAAGAAATTCAAGTCTTATATATTTGTTTCCTTTTTCAACTTAAGAAAATATAAAGAGAAAAAAAAGTTGGTAAATTCTCTTTCATGATCCTTATTTCATCAATTCATATTCAAGCAAAGGTTTTCGTCAAAGTGTAATCAGGATAAATTGTCGTGTATAATAGGTCTATTTATATTTCGTGAGCAAATAATCATATTCGAACAGTTTCAGCAAAGTAAAATCTGGAAAAGTTTTCAGTCAAAATCGATAATCCATAATCAGAGCATTTTTGAGCAAATGTTTTATCAAAGTGTATTCTAGCAAAAAATTTCATTTAGGATCATTATTTCTGAATCGTAGCATTTTAAAGCGATAGTTTTCAAAATGTAATCGGGTCTAGCAGAAAATGGCTAGCCGGTGCTGTTCAAGCCTCAAAAACAGAATTAATGTTTTCTTGCTTCTTGTGGAAGATGATGACATCTTTAAAATAGCTGTTGGGAACGATGAATTGATATGGGTTCCTGATGGGTCTGTCCAAGGGGAATCCAGCTGGCTTATTGTCAACGTAAACACCATTGTAGGCAGCTCCGCAAAGAGGAAGAGATTGCAATTCAATATCAGAGACATTGTTTCCTTGGATTTCGCTCACATAGACATAGAGGGAGTAGAGCTGACCTTGTTTAGTACCACGGGGCAAAACAAGTCTGTCAGGGAATCCGCAGGATCGTTGAGCCTGGAAGGATTGATTAAAGTGAAATTAACTTGTGGAAATGGAAAATTCCTTTAGAAGAAAATAAATGAATGCCAATTTACCTTATCAACATAGAATTGATTTTTGCCTTCAACAGCACCGTTAACTCGATTGAGGAGTTGAGCGAAGCTTGGTACATCAGGAACAGTGACGGTGGATTCACGAGAGTTGCGTTCGATCACAGTCTTTCCAACTTGGACTACAGAACAAAAATAAATTAAATGAAAATATTTTAAAGTTTTAATTGTAATTATTATTAAAATACACACCTTGGTAAGGGAATCGGTCCATTTCAACGTAGTATTTGTAGCGTTGATCAAGAGGGATCTCACTACCATATTGATTGTATTTAGGTCCAAGGAAGATGCGTACAAGGACATTAGAGGCCTTTTGGCTGTTGACTGCAATGCGATAAGTGAATGGTTGATGGTTAAGACGGAAGAGTCGGGCAACAATGTCAACATTGTCGGCATCCTCGACATTAGCAACTTCCACGACATTATTAAGAGCAACGTCAAAGTGATCGAAATAGGTAACGAACTTATCTACATCAACGTTTTCAATCTGAATGCCAGGAACGATCAATTCTTCTTGGGTGTATGGGCCAAGATGTTCAACATATCGTTGCCACAAATCATTGATGCGTTGAATGAGACGGTAATATAGAGGATCACGCAATGCAGTAGCAAAATAGTGGAGAGCACCTGGAGCAACATGGTGGACGTTGGTAGGATCAACAAGACCTCCAGCGACATAGCGAAGGTAGTTGTAGAGGGCACCATAATAGGGACGATTGACGGAGTCACTGACACCCATGATAATCTCACCAAGGATATTAATGCCCTTGGGGCTGACCAATTCGTATTTGGTTCCTTCTTGAGAGAAAACGATTCCAGAGTCAATTGCATCAAGGATTCTGCGTTCGTAGTTGTAAACATCGCTAATAGAGTAATCGAAGGTATCAACAAGTGAAGCATATTGAGGTCGGCTTGGCACCGCTAGTCCGTTAGGAAGACGCAAGTTAGGATAGTAGGCCTCAGGGATTTCTTGCCAGTATTGAAGGGGTTCAACTTCTCCAAGTCCGTTTCCAATACGTTCAAGAACATAACGGGCAAGGATTTGACGGTGGAAGTACAAGAAAAGCTCGCCACGATGTTCAACATTCAATTGGTAGTCCTTTCCATTAATCCAGAAAGGATGTTCCAAATGCCAGTAACTGTAGAAGGCGTTCAAGCCAATATCCTCAGTCCAGTAAGTGACGGTTTCATCAGGATACCAGTAGTAACCTTGTCCAGAGTAAGTGTTATTAACGATGAGAACGCATTTCCTGTCATTAACAATGTCGCAAATGTCTTGGTAAGATTGAACTCCTCGCATTTTAGCTTGGTAGGCGCGTTGGATGACATCGGCTCGGATAAATAATTGAGGGTAGATTTCATAAGGAGGTGGAAGAATGATATCCTGAGTGTCAGGTCGTTGGGCAACAGCAACAACAAGAGCATAGGTGAAGAGAGCTGGGTGAATTTTGTTACGAAGCCAGCTGGCAGTCTAAAATTTAAAAATTTAAAATTTAAGAACATATAAATTAAAAATAAAATTATTATTTGTTACCTTGTAAAAAGTCTCAAAATCTTGAGCGACATAGAGAAGATCAAAGATCAATTGAGCTTGGTCAATGTGCTCAGGCTTCAAGATATTGAACACTTCATCGTAATCGATGAAGTATTGTTGTTGATACAATTGCAAGAACTCTTTTACAAGAGTCTGGTTCTTGTAGAGATTGTAGTTGGCTTCGATTTTATAGTTGTTACTGATCTCAAGAATGTTCTGGAAGTAAGTCGGTTGCTGGACTCTTACAAGAAGTTGCAAGATGTTTTGCTGCTTGACCAAGGTATCCTTGTCAGCTACCAATAAAATTTTATAGTTTACAAAACAATCTCATTTTATTTTATTTTATTTTATGCATGCACTTACCCAATTTTCTTTGGCTGTCAGGAAAGACCGCAGCGGCCGAGAGTGCAACAAGAGCCAGAATGAATACCGAAGTCGCTCCCATGGTGAGGCTTGGACCAGTACGATTTAGTCAAACTTTTGAGCAGCTTTTATACTATTCTTTCAATTATGATAACACTTTTAGAACACTTGCCAAAATTTCCTATCTCTGCCCCTTTCATAGGCCATCATTTGTCTCGTTCGGTGACCTGACTGATAATTTCTAATTATACTTAGACCCCCAAAAATTTTCTTTCTTCAAACATCTCTGAATTATATAATAACTTTTCTATTTAAAAATATCCACATCATTCCTAAAAAAAATACTCGCCTCTTTTCACTGAATATTTTTTTTTTTTTATGATATACTAGTAATTCTAATCATTTTTTTTTTAGATATCTCAGACCTAAGTTTCCAGCCGACGTGGGCCAGGTTTCTGAAGACGCCCATAAAAATTTAAGATTTTTTTTAACCTTTTTCAGCTCCCGAGGCCATTTGATTTAATAAATGATTATAATCTCAACCACTTAAATTTTTTATTAATATGTCAAAATGATTTCTCTTACTAAAAGGAAATAAATAAATTTTTTTATTTAGATTCTTTGAGAAGGTGTGAGACTCCTTTCAGATAAATAAATGGGGATCCCGGTAGTGTATTTTTGAAATACACTGCGTGAAGATTATTTCGAAAAATTTAAGAAAATTATTAAATAATAAAAATCACTTTGATTTTTATCCATTTTTGTAATTTCACTGACTTTTGGAAAATTTGGAGTTGAAGTTTAAGGTGAAAGATTATTAGAATTCATTTATCTTTGAATTACGTAGATATATATTTTGGGAGAGTATATCATCATATTTACATTCATTTAGCCCAGGTCAAAGAAAGATAATCTTTCACTGACCTTGGAGAAAATTTTTTTTTTTTTATATGCATGATTCTCAAAATTTTACATAAACAATAGTTAATTATTAAATTTTTTAAAATAATTATTTCTCAAATTAAGGACACCATTCAGGGTCAAAAATACTTATTTTTTGTTTTTGGAAAGGGGGAGAAGGAGTGAGAAAAATTTCCCATTTTTGCCATCTTGGATTTAAAAAAAAAAAAAAAAATCTGGTGTGACTGGCGCACAGCACACAACTTTCTCTTACCTTCGGTAATCGAAAGTTGTGTTCTGTGCTTGTCACACCAGATTTTTCGTGTCGAAATATATTTAGTTCCCGACAGTACGGTACATTTGAATTCAGATGTAAAATTTATAAGTATGGGAAAATATTTATATTTTGTTTCCATGGCAACCATTTCTCCTATCTTTCCTATGAAACACAAGAGTAAAGTGGTCTTCAGAAGATTTCAATCGCAAAATGAGAATATACATTTTAAAGAGCATCTAAAAAATAATTGATTTTTGAATTTAAAAAAAAATCGTTGGAGCAAATTTTGAAAAAATCGAAAAAAACTGAAAAAGTACATCAGTAAAGTACTAGTACTCTTAGGCCGATTTTGATTAAAAGCTTATTTTTCCGGTCCCGGGGGTGTTTAACTTAAATATAAAATTTCAACCTCGTAGCTCAATTCCTTCATCCTTAAAATTGAACACACACCCACCCACACACACACACACACACACACACAAGACAGACCATGTCGCGAAAACCACTTTTTTGGATTCAGGGGACCTCAAAACGTGAAGATCCATCAAAATCTCGACATCGAATTTTTGACATGAATCCAATACTTTCTCTCTATATATATATTACATATATACATAGGTAAGAGAAAGTAAAAACAATATTTTTTTTAATTGTCGGAATTTGCATCTTTGTTGTCATAGTTGACTCAGCATAATCGAGATGAGCAGCTAACCACAGATCATACATATTGCCTGTTAAAAAAAATTACCCAAAGAGTACTTGTACTTTACTCATGTACTTTTTCGATTTTTTTTTTTTTTCACTTTTCTCAAAATCGGCTCAAACGATTGTATATTTTCATTTTGCCCTCAAACTTGTTTGAAGGCTACTTTACTCTTGTACTTCATAGAAATGATTCTCATAGTAATAAAAATATAAATTTTTTCGTAAGTTTGTTTATAAATTTGTCTTCCTTGACACATTTTCTGGTGTCCTTTTTTTAGAATAAGAGTCCTTTTATTTCCATCAAAAACTCAACACCAAATTTTGTATATAATATTACTATAATAAATCATCTTCGGATAATTTGAAAATTTTTTTTAGCGACCCTTTTTTAAATTTTACCGCCTTCTAGTAAGACAATCTGCCGTTGTACTCTTTGCTGCCAACTTTTACTACAAAATAAATATGAAATGACATGTCTATATGTTGAAACCTCTATGCTTTTCTTCACAAACGTCGCAAACCAAAAACATTTATTTGTTTGATTTTTTTCACAGTAAAACAATTTTATTTTCAGAACTTATATTTTTCATTTCATCTTCATCTCTAAGTTTTTTTATAATCAAATAATAAGTCATTAAAATGGCTTCTGGTTTGGAAAATTTAGAAACTCAATTGGAGCTTTTTATTGAAAATGTTCGTCAAATTCGTATAATTGTAGGTGATTTTCAACCACAAGGCCAAAATGTTTTGAATCAAAAAATGTAAGAATTTTATTTTTATTTTAGTCGTGTAAAAATTTTTATTAACAAATCTCATATTTGCTTGAAGAATTTTTAATAGGATTTTCCACTGTAGAAAATCTATATAAATGATTTTTATTGTAATTAAATTTAATTTAATGTTGCTTTAATTATATGTATCGTGTTAAACGTAACTTTTTCATCATAAATGCAATTTATTTTAATAAATTCCTTGGGTTGAAATTCTTGTATTGTATTTTTTTAGTTGCATACTTTTTCATAACATTTCAAAATGAAAAAAGAGTGTAAAGTATTTTTTTAATATATTTATGGGTCTTTTAAATTATATTGTAATATATGATGTATATATATAATTAATATATATTTTTTTTCTATTTTAGACAAGCCTTAGTTCATGGCTTAAATGAAATTGATAAAGCCAAAGCAAACATTCAAGAAATTCATGTTCCCTTAGAAGTTTTTGAGTAAGTTTTACAATTGCATTTTAAGCAAAAAACAATTTATAAATTATAATTTAGCTAACGAAAGTTATCTTCAAAAAGTTCTATCTTCAAATCAAAAGTTAACTTCATTATTTTTTATTCTAATTTATTAATTTTTCATTTATAATTGAATGATGATAATATTTCATTTATTTTTTTCTTATTAAACTAGCATTAGTAATGATTAGTTTCATATTTATAATAAAATTTATTTATTTTATTCCAGTTATATTGATCAAGGAAGAAATCCTCAATTATTCACAAAAGACTGCATTGAAAAGGCTCTGGCTAAAAATGAAGAAGTTAAAGGAAAAATTGATGCTTATCGTAAATTTAAAGCTAATCTTCTTGCTGAATTAAATAACGTCTTTCCAAATGAATTGGCAAAATATCGAGCTATTCGAGGAGAAGAACGTCCAATGACATAAATCTTAAACATGTCTATATTTATTTTATTCTAATTTTTATACTCATATTTTTTTCTTTTTAAAATATAATTATGTAAATAAGTCTAACTAAAAAAAAATTAATTTATATGTATTTATATAGTTTATTTTATTACAAAATATTTTTTTTAATCATCTAAAATAAAAATAGACTTTTGGGATTGCTGCTATCATTTTTTAAACAAAACCTCTTTTTAAAGTTTTATTTGTCTATAATCATTTTTTCTGTGAATATATATATGTTATAGTTTGTTTTTTTGACATTTTCTAATTATTCACACCATCCTATTTGTAATAAATAATCTTTAATGATCATTTTTATTTTATTTATTTTTTTTTTTGTATAAACCTCAAAGATATTATTATTAGGGGAATTTTTAATTATAGACCACATTTTTGTATAATTATTTGTTAAAAACGGCTGCAGTCGAAACGTTTACAGTATTTATATTTTTAATAAATAATTAATACACAGTCTTTCCGGCAACTCTGCCATTTAGGATTTTTAACGATACTCGTATGTTTAATATAAGTTTTCTATTTGGGATCCAGACATTCTTATTTAAGCTATTTGGTATTCAAATGGCTTAAATAAAATCTTCGAACTGCCTGGGGTCCGGACCTGCGACGCTTGGTATAGAAGGTTAGCACGCTAACCCCTACACCAAGTCTGAGGGCTATTCTCTTTAAGAGACATTTTAATAAGTTTTTGTGTTTATATTGTTATTATTATTATCTCTACCTCAATCTTTTAAAAATCTTTAAAAAAAAAGAACTAGATCAGAGGATTCAAGTTGATTGGATGTCTGGAGTCCTGTGCGATAGTAAGGTAAATGCCAAGGCAAAGGGAAAAATTTTCCAAACTGTAGTGCGACCCCCAATGATTTATGGCAGTGAGACTTGGCCGATAAAGAAAGTTGGATGTGGCGGAAATGAGAATGCTGAGATGGGCATTGGGAAAAACAAGAAGGTATAGAGCAAGGAATAGAGTGAGGAATGAGAAGATCCGAGGAATGGCAGGAGTGGTGGAGGTATCAAAAAAAATCCAGTAAAGTAGGCTGAGATGGTTTGGTCATGTGATGAGAAGAGAAGAATATGTGGGGAAAAGAATGTTGAATTTGAAGGTGGAAGGAAAGAAACCAAGGGGAAGGCCCAAAAGAAGATGGATGGACTGTGTGATTGAGGACTGGCGGCAAAAGGGATTGGAGTGTGAGGACGCGCAGGATAGTGCATTGTGGAAAACGAAAATAAAAATGAGCGACCCCATAAAAAAAAAAAAAAATACGGATAAGCCACAGCGAAAGAAGAAGAATCTTTTAAAAATCTAATATAATAATTTTATTTTTATGAAGAAAATAACAAAAATGAATCTTTTTCAGCGGTCAATCTTTAAGAAAACAAGAAACAAATCTTTTTCACAATTTTTTGACCTCTTTTATACTGGCCATCATCTAAATAGGAGATTTTTCTCTTTGATTTTTGTTCTTTTTTAGTAAACGCTAATAATTTTTTCCCTATGAATACTCATCCCCCAGGGGGTGGGGGGAGGACTTATTTATTGCCCCCCTGATATCCCAAATCGCTCCCAGGTTGGAAACTTCTGGACTAGACCAAGGTAAAGCTGTGATTTTTCTTTTCTAAATTAAGAGAAATTTCATGTCGGCGAGGGAAGTGAACCCCTGGCCCCTTGAAAAAGTTGCAAGGTCACTATCATGGTCATAACTAAACTTGAACAAATTTAAACAATTAAAAAAAATTACAATAAATATTTAATTAATTTTTTTTTTTACTTAATAACATATAAAATTTAAATAAAAAAAAAAATATATAAATTATAAAGCAATAATAAATAACACATATGGATATGTTTACATGTTAAACACTTGTAATATATTTATTTTTTCTTCATATTTTTTTTTTTTTATTATCTCTTATTAATTATAAAAATAATTTTAATTTCTGAATTTATTAAAAAAAAGAAAATGCGGTAAATTTAAAAATTAACAATTTTTTTTTTTATTTTCTTAAACATATTTACATAAGATGGCTGGACATATAGTAGTTGGTAAATATCTAAAGAATTATACATTAAAACAAAATATTATTTCAATATTTAATTTTAGGAGGTGGAACTGGATTTATTGGTAGTCATTTAATTAATTTACTTAAATCTAAAAATTATAATGTCACAATTATATCACGAATGCCTGGAATTCAAAGGATTTCTTGGGTAAGAAGTTTAATTTATGATATATATTTAAATAAAATCACTTGAAAATAATTATTACTTGTCATATATTTTTTATTTTTCAATCTTTTTTTAGAAAATTTTAGATCGAGATGGCCTTCCTAAAGATGTGACAGCAGTAGTTAATCTCTCTGGACAGAATGTTCTCGATCCAACAAGAAGATGGACTCCAGGATTCAAACAAAATGTTTATAATAGTAGAATTAATACCACTCAACTCTTAGCAAATGCAATAATAAAAGCTGAACATAAACCCAAAGTATTTGTTACTATATCTGGTGTAGGTCTGTTTTCATTACAAAATATTCAAAACATTTTTGGAAACTAGTATAATAAACTTAAAAAAAACTATTTTGATACTTATAGAAATATGATTACACTTAGCATTATTTTCAAACTAGTCAACTATTCTAGACATTCACTTCTTTTCATTAAATATATATATATATATATATATATATATATATATATAGTAACCAAACACAAAACCCGATTACACACAATCAACCCCTTCCCAGTTCTCAGAGACAAATCCAAACCTCTGAGACATCCACCAATACCTCGAATTGGGGAGTAGGCAGATTAAGGCCCCGTAGTCAACCCGAACAGAACAAAGACACTATTACACACAACAAACCCTCCTCCAGCTCTCAGAGGCCAATCCACGCCTCTGAGCCATCCACCAAATTGACCTGGGGACCAGCAAGGCTGCGACCCCGTAAACAACCCTCCTCCATTATTACCCCCTAAACCCCATTTCTCTCTTGAAAATGGCTTCAAAAGGAGAGCCGAAACGTCGAGTAAATCTCAACATCCCACGCGACTTAACCCAAGACTTATCTTTGCATATATCCGGTCACTGAAACCTTCTATATATTTCTTATATATTTATATATATATAATTATTAGGAACCGACCGAATATTCGGTTTCGGCCAAAAATCCTGGTTTCGGCCAAAAAGTAGCTGAAACTTTCGGCCGGCCGAAACCTGAATCTGAAAAGATGGGATGAGACTCGCATGCAAAAAAAAAAGATCAAATGATTTGCAAAAGCGGAAAAGGAGCGGTAAAAATAGTAAATAATAAATAAATAATAAAGTCTCCCTAAAATAAAGGTAAAATGATTTTCACGGGAGGGGAAAAATTTTTTCCGCAGAGCGGAAACAATTTCAAAAAAAAAAAAGGTAAAATAATATGAATTTTTATAGGAAATACAAGTTTCTGTTTCGGTTACGGTTTCGGCCGAAACTAAGATTTAGGCCGAATATTCGGTTTAGGCTAAAAATCTTGTTTCGGTCAGACCCTAAAAATTATATAAAAACTTTGTCGTGATTTTTTCTGCATCACTCAACATAATCATATTAACACTTTTATTTTTAATAATAATTCATTAATTTCAGGAATTTATGAGCCAAGTAACACAAACAATTATGATGAATCAAGCCCTGTTAAAGAATTTGATTTTCTTTCTAAACTCTGTTTGGATTGGGAAGCAGCTGGGAATTTACCAGAACAATGTAATGTTCGTCGAGTAGTAATTCGATCAGGTATATATATTTTTATATAATATTAACTTATTAATAATTAAAAAAAAAATTAAATGTTACAGGAGTTGTTCTTGGAAAGGAAGGCGGAATGATAAAAAATCTCTACCTACCATTTTACTTTGGATTAGGTGGTCCAATGGGAAAAGGAACTCAATACTTGCCATGGATACATATTGATGACATCGCTAATTTAATTCTTTTTGCTATTGAAAACGAAAATGTCGAAGGAGTATTAAATGGAGTTGCACCTGAGGTATGTTAATAGAAATTTATTTAAAAATATGAAAGCTATAATGAAACGAAAAATATTGGCATTGAAAAAAAAAAAATTATAACGTAAATACATTTTGAAGTTCCTTGAGATGCTCTATCTGAGTTGTTATTATTCTAAAATATATAATTTAGTACAATTTAATTGAAAAAAAAAAAAAAATTTCTATAGATTTGGTTTCTTTTTCAGTTAATAACCAACGAACAATTTACTAAAGAATTTGGGTCAGCTCTTTGGCGTCCTGCTTTTTTTCGAGTGCCAGAATTAGCTCTTAATTTACTTTTTAGTCCTGATAGAGCCAAAATGATGTTAGAAGGCCAACGGGTTCATCCGAAAAAAACTCTTGAATTAGGTTACAATTATAAACATGCATGTATAAAAGATGCTTTGAGGGATATAGTTAATAGCAAATGAATATTTTGTTTTTAATTAGATGATTATAGAATTTTTTAATGAATTAATCAGAAAAGTTTTATGATAATTGTGAATAAATGTAAATAAATGTAATTCAAATTTTTAATATAAATTGAGAAACAATATTATTACTTATTATTCTAAGTCAGTCGCGTACACACTTGAGCATTCGTTCCTAATCAGCGTTTTTCTCTGGTGTGCCGAGTGGATCGGCATGCCTCAGACCGATCCGAGAATTGTCGGTACTTCGAAGGGAGAGCGGGATGCGTCTTTGATTCTTGTTCAGTGGGACTTCGCGACAGGGTCGAACCGAACAATATTTATATATATACAAATATTATATATATATTTTTTAACACTCCCCACACAGCACGGAATATTGCAATCTTGCTCAATGTTGACAATATTGCGGCAACATTGATGCAATATTGCAGCTCAAACAGCAATATTGCTAGTTTGGAATATTGCCGCTGCATTGTTGCCAAGATTCGCAATGTTTCTGCAACATTGCTGCAATATTTTGTGCTGTGTGGGTCACTTTTTTCCATTCACACACACATACACACAGTCTTTTCGGCAACTTGGGCCATGTAAGACTTTATTCGATAACCGTTATTATGAATATATATATGTATATATATATATATATATATTGGGGGTCCCTGGCATTCTTATATATAAAGACAAGACAAGATTCAATATTCTGCAACTACACAACACAGACCTCGGCCCGCACGAGGTGAAGCGAATGTTCAAGTGTATACACTACTTTAGAGATTTTGAAAGTTTTTCAATTTAAATTTTTATCTTTGTAAATTCACTTTTACATTTATATCTAACACTTGCTAGATCAAGTAATTTTCATTGAGGATTGTTTCTCGCTACCTTCCCCAGGAGTTTTTCCTTTTTGAAATCTCATTTATTATTTAATTATTAACAAAATTTAAATAAAAAAAGATATAGGGGATTGTCCACATATTACGTAACGCGTTAGGGGGGAGGGGGGGTAGTTATATGTTGGGACATATTTGTAGGGGGGTTTGTTTGCATGTGACTAACTGTGACATGGGAGGCCCCCATGAAGCCCCCGCCTGAAAATCGTCAAATAAGGTTACGTAAGCTGCATTAAAATATCCTAAATTATTATGTTCGCTGTTTTTTTTTTTTTACTTTTTTTATATTTGAGCACACCATTTCACCGAAAATTGTTTATTTAGGATACTTTTATAGAAAAAAAATATAGAAACTAGTGTAAAATGATATTAATATATTTCTAGTTTATTTGCCCAGAGATGGATGTATACAAAGAATTTTAAAATATTTATTTATGTATTTTATTTAAAAATTACATTATATTTTTATAACATATTTTGTTTTCATTATTATAACATTCAACATAATTAATTAATAGAGAATGAAAAAATCTTTGATGGGGTAAGAATGAGTCCATAATCTTGATCCACGTAAAAACCAAAAATTTCTTCTTTCATATTACAAACTTGATGAACTGATTGAAAATTCTTTTGTTTTGAATTTGTATTTTTTGAAGAATTTGGATGATGGTAAATGTAAAGTTGACCCAAATTTTCAATAATACAAGCAGATAAGAAGTTGGTTGAAAGAAAAGTAAATTTTCTTTTTGGTTTCCCAGCCTATAAAAAGACAAAAAAATATATACAGTATATAGGAAATACTTATTCCAAATAATCATACTTTTTTTTTAACAAAGTGTGTAAGGATGCTTGTGAAATCAAATAATATGAAATATTTTTAATTTATTAAAAAAAAACTTACATGGATATATCCAAAAGCTGGAAAAACCATTTCGTGTTTACACTTCCAAGGAGTGCCTAATTCATAATTCTCACATTTCCATATAAAGCCATCATCTCCATCTCTTAAACAGAACATTGGGTTATGGTTATCTGTATCAATAATTTCACAAATCCACTGATGTCCAGTTAGATTAATCTAAAAAATGATCATAGAATTATGTATATTTTTTTAACTTGATGATTAAATATTTATTTTTGCTGCTTCCTATTTTCTCCAAAACAACTGTTTAAAAAACATTCAATGTGAAGAGCAGCATTATTGAGTGTCATTAAATAAATATAATATAATCTTTAAATCAAAGGCAATTATTATTGATATATTTTATAGAGTTCATTCTCTGCTCCATTTTTCTCAAAACATCAACATCATATACTCTATCATAGATATCTACCTATCGGGAATAGAAACTACAGGCTATAAACAAGTGCACACACAGGTCACAAAAAATTAGAGGGAACACTGCCACCCTACGGTCCTGCTCTATCTTTTTTTAAAATGATTTCTTAAACTTAAAAAGTACATAATGTATATCTAATCAGATCAACGGTTGTTTAATTATGTCGTGAAAAAACATACATACAATCAGGGTCGCACCAAGGAAAACTTGCGCCCGGGGGCCAAATTATAATTTGCGCCCCCCCCCCTACCAAAAAAATATTGGTTTATTATATATTTATGCTGCCCTCAAATTCTGGTGCAATTTTTTTTTTTTTTGTAAAAATATACGCTGCCAGCGCCCCCCTTGTTGAGGTACTGCACACAATATTTGTTGGTAATCTTCTGTCAACAATCTATTTACTAATTCTACCCGAGCCCTTTCAACATTTAACTAACTCAACCACCCCCCCCCCCCCCCCCTCGTAGCTGAGAAGGCTAAAGTTCTTGACAAATGTCAATAATAATAGTCTAGAGCAGTGGTTCCCAACCTTTTTTGATGTGCGGCCCACTTTTTCCGTAATTTTTGATGTGCGGCCCACTTTTTCCGTAAAAAAAAACTCTGAGGCGCAGTGTATATATATAATTTTATATAAATATATATAATTTTTATCTTTTCTTAGAAGTCCGCGGCCCAGTTCCAATCAGCTCGCGGCCCACAACTGGGCCGCGGCCCACGGGTTGGGAACCGCTGGTCTAGAGAACAAAGGGGCGCGGGTTCGGATCCCAGGCAGTCCGATGAATTTATTTATATCATTTGGATACCAAATGCTATAAATAAATACGTCTGAACTCCCTAAATATATCGTTAATAATATGTGTATCGTTTCAAAGTCTATATGGTCTAAGATGCCGAAAAGACTTAAAAAAAAAAAAAAAAACTCAACCAAAAAAGATAAACTAAAAAGATGGAGATTTCACGGATCAAATCAAATGAAGACTTGAAGTTGATGCAAAAAAATACAATATATTTATAAATATACCTGATTTGTAATTTCACTCGAATTATCTTCCAA
This sequence comes from Euborellia annulipes, assembly GCA_023213315.1. NCBI lineage: Eukaryota > Metazoa > Arthropoda > Insecta > Dermaptera > Anisolabididae > Euborellia > Euborellia annulipes. The sequence continues at coordinate 112,574 of JAKCPI010024289.1, read as the reverse complement.
ACGAACTAAGCGGAAAATATTTTTGGGTGGTTCATCGCACTCTTCAAGTTCATCATTTCCACCCACTAAAACTCCACTGGAATCACGAACAGGTTTATCTGAAGTAAGATGAGCAAGCTGTTGATGGATTGTGTCTGCCATTCCTGGTTCAATCATTAGTTCACCTCGGCCACTTGAAGCAGGCAATAAATTTGTCCACATTTGTCCAGTGATATTCTTAATTAATAAGATCGATAGACTGCAAAAACAATATATTTTTAGGAAAATTGAAATATTCAAAAATCATTTTTTTTTCCGCTTATTAGTTCAATTTTTATATTATAGATTATACAAGCTACGCCCCCCTGGACCCCCTTGCTCGCCTTCGGCGAGCAAATGCATCAGATTTATTCTTGATCACAGTTTGAAAATTTTATAATTGCTCGCCGAAGGCTCTAACTCGAATTCTTGTAACTCTGGCCAATCAGCGAGAGACAGGCACTCACACAGGGACAGGAAGAGGCTAGCGCTTTATATTAAAAAAAATATAGTAATGATAATTGAAATTAAATTACCTTCTTTCCTCAATAGAAAATGTAACTAAATCAGGTTCAACTCGATTTGTTAAATTCCCTTCTAAAATTAATTCGTTTTTAATTCGTATAGATAAATTTTGATTAATCACTTCAACTTTAATTTCATTCTTATTAGGTAAATTAGCTGGCATAGGTAATTGTAAAGTTATATCATCATTTGTTTGCCACCAATAATAAACAGGAAGTTGTTTCTGAGACTCTACATCGTTTACAGGTTTATCAATAAATTCAATATTTCCTTCAGCGGCAATATAAACTGCTTTTCCGTCTTTCTCAACATTTGCCGAATAGACAGGTCCTGTTATTTCAATTTGTCTTCTTCTTTTTATATTCCATAATTCCCCTGCATTGTTATTATTTTTTAAAAAATGTAATTAATTTTTAAAGTAGTCTATATAAATATTAAATTTTTTTTTTACCTTTTTCGAGGGTTATCCATTCAAGAATTGAACAAAAATTAGATGTTTCTTTAATTTCTTTTTTATTTCTCAATTCCGCTATTCTCAATATTAAAAAATGTATATGACTTGTAGAAGTTTTAATTCCATGAATAAGACTAAATGGAAGTCGAGTAGCACAAGGATTAACATTAAAAAGGCACTAGAAAAATACAAAATATGAATAATTTGAAAATAATATTTGAAATGTTTTTTTCTTCTAAAATCAGTGTTTCCCAAACTGTGCGCCGCGGCGCCCCCGGACGGCTGTCTCTTGAGGCATCGTGAAAATTTTCCTAGACAAAATTTTATATTATAATAATAAATATTATTGCTTTATAAAATGTTACTAGGACCAACGTAAATTTGACCTGCATTTTACATTCATGTAAGCTGCTCTGGAATGAACAATTTGATAAGAGAGCAAGAGATACTTAGTGCGCAAATACGTGTTTAATTTATTTTTAAACTATCCAAACCACAGCAACCACATTTTATATCATTGCGAAAAATAGTATTCGCCTTTAATTTTTCGCTATTAGTCGAAAAAATTAAAGTCAGGAATTTTATTTATTTATTAAATAAAATTGCACACATAAGAAATATGCGAATTTGAATTCAAAAAGAAGATATAGGGTAAGAGAAAGTAAAAAACTATTAGTAGTATAAGGTTTGCCCTGAGATTCGACATGGGGCACCACGGAAAAATTCTGATATATTAAGGGTGCCGAAAACCGAAAAAGTTTGGGAACCCCTGTATTAAAAATTGGCTCAATCCGATCTCACTAGAAAAACACTTCATTTTGATTTGATTCGAGCAGAATAAATTAATTTTTCTTTAATATAAGTTTCAATACATATATATTTTTCCATTTAAAAAATTGATTACCTTCCAAGAATCCGGGCTACAATCTGTATTTCGATTTTCTGTGCTAATCAAAAAAACTGTTCCAGAACCATTAGAAAGAAGAGCGAATTCCTCAGAGGGAAACACCAGGCTAAAGGCAAAATCGCCGTTTTGGCGTTCGTTAATTTTGGGAACTTCCCAAACATTTATTGTCGCTTTAATTTTTCCATCCTAAAATATAAAATATCAATTATTAATAAATATCCTATGTACAGTGAGGGACAATATTAAGCCCCACCCATGCGTTTTCTATTTGTGATTATTTCATTGATAATATTTAGATGATGGCTGAACTATTAGCAGATATGAGTAGGATGGCAGCCAGGAAAGAAATCAGACAAAAATTCAATCAATTTTTATCCAATTTTATTACGATTGACGTACAATCAATTTTTATCCAATAAAAATATAATAAAATAAATATTGATTAAATTTGATTAAATTGATTGATTAAATATTGATAAAAATTGATTGAATTTTTGTCTGATTTCTTTCCTGGCTGCCATCCTACTCATATTATTTCATTGTTTTTAAAAAAATATATATTTTTTAATGGAAACTTTCATGATTCAAACGTAGAAAATTTACAATAAAGATTTTTTTCTTTCTTCTTACCTATGTATATACTGTATGTAATATATATATAGAGAGAAAGTATTGGATTCATGTCAAAAATTCGATGTCGAGATTTTGATGGATCTTCACGTTTTGAGGTCCCCTGAATCCAAAAAGTGGTTTTCGCGACATGGTCTGTCTGTGGGTGGTGTGGTGGTGGGTGTGTGTGTTCAATTTTAAGCATGAAGGAATTGAGCTACGAGGCTGAAATTTTATATTTAAGTTAAACACCTCCCGGACCGGAAAAATAAGCTTTTAATCAAAATCGGCCAAAGAGTAACTAGTACTTTTACTGATGTACTTTTTCAGTTTTTTTCGATTTTCTCAAAATTTGCTCCAACGATTTTTTTTTAAATTCAAAAATCAATTATTTTTTAGATGTCTCTTTAAAATGTATATTCTCATTTTGGCAATTGAAATCTTCTGAAGACCACTTTACTCTGTATTTCATAGGGAAGATAGGAGAAATGGTTGCCATGGTAACAAAATATAAATATTTTCCCATACTTATAAATTTTTTACATCTGAATTCAAATGTTCCGTACTGTCGGGAACTAAATATATGTCGACACAAAAAATCTGGTGAGACAGTACAGAACACAACTTTCGATTACCGAAGGTAAGAGAAAGTTGTGTGCTGTGCGCCAGTCACACCAGATTTTTTTGACGACTTCGGTTCGGTTTCGGATCGGTTCGGCTCGTCTCAGTTCGGTTCGAAACCATCCAGTTAGAAGCTATTCGGTAGCCCTTAAAAATAAATTTTTCGAACCGAAGCCGAGAATTCCCTAGTTGTTTTGAATTTTTTTCTAAAAATAAAAGAACCGAATTTAAACCGAAGGTCGGGACCCCTGCAAGTTGTTTAAAAAAAACGATTCTTACCTTATTCTGACCTCTCCTCGGCATCATCCTTCTCTGCGGAAGGGTAGGCCCTACACTTGCCGAATGCTCTCCAGAAATTCCCTCATTACGTCCTGGCTCCCTTCATGATACCTAAACCACATATATTCGGCAAGATAGGTATCAAACTGGCCAGCACAGGTCCTACTTGGCATTCCTCTCTTAACAGAACTCCAGGTTCCCTCAATTGAGTTAGTATGAACTCCTGTCTCCGGGTCCTTGAAATGAAGAGAATGATTGACTTTAAGTGCTTAAAGCCCTCATCTTCTAAGCAATCATAGGACTTCCAACAATCAGAGTAAATTGTGCTCCCTGGGTGTATAAAATCCTCAATCATGCTTAAAAGAGTATCTTTATCTCTTTTTTCAACAACTTGGAGAAAGCATTTTTTTGACCCCCGTTCAACCCCACCAAACACCCATTTCCCATTCACTCTTTTTCCTCGATTATACTTCCTTTTACCAAACATGCATTCATCTATTTCTATAATCATACCATTCTCCCCAATCATACTACTTTTAAGCACACATACATCCACACACACCTCTCTGAAAAAAAGCCCTCCAGTCACAAACTGCGCTGGAGGACAATTTCAGCTCATACATACAATCTTGTTGTGACCTTTTTAAAAGAAAAAATTCAGTCAACAACAAGATTTGGACCAAACTCATCTTGCTTTCAGAAAACCATGAGCCGAGGCGCACGGATCTGATTACACGATGAGTTCGGCCCCCACTCGACCTATGACATTGCCATCTGTAACCATCAATTAATGTATTACATTTGGTCAATGTCATCCATTCACGACATCGGGGACACTCATATCTACTCGCAACCAAACCAAGATCCATACAAAATTTCAATACTTGCAATTTCCCTTCCATTTCAGATTCATGCTTCCGATACACATCGGTCAAAAAAAGGATATCAATCCTTTCACTCATTGTGAAACTTAGAGAAATGATAATAAAAGCAAATGCCAGAAAAAAATGGTAATTCCAGAGAGCAAAATTGGCAAAACGGCATAAAACAATATTATAAATTTCACTTTAAAATAGCACAAGACAATAAAAAAAACTGTGAAGCACGGGAGTGTTTTATATGGTTATATTTATATTCAATAATAGCTGGGAAGACCAGGAGATGAATGTAAAGATGGTGTCTTCAACGAAGGGAAGCCCAGAAGATTAATGTAAAAATGGCGTCTTATAAAAATGAAATAGTGAGAACGAATCCCAAAAAGAGGAACGAAAGAATCACGAATGAATCACCTCAGCGCCCTCTAGGTGGCCTGGCACTTTATTCTAAAGATTATCCTTTAAAGGATATCAATATTGACATTTGTCACTATAATGCAGGGAATAAACTAATAGTTACAAAGGGGGGACATTTTTCTTTAGTGATATAAATTAATTATCTCTCACCTCCCCACTTAATTAATATATGGTTTATATAGTTTTTATTCATAAGATCAATTTGATGAACTCAACTTACATTATCTATAATAATTTTATAAACTTTATATTCCCGATCGATAAAATAAACGCCTCTGGGTTTACTCCATGGGTCAAAGAATAAATAATTATAACAGTTAAAGAATCTCATATGCAAAAATGAATATTGATCATTATTTGGCAATGCTTGTTCAATACCTAAAATATGAAGCATAAATTAGTGATAGAATGAGTTGAATAAATAAATAAATATATTTTTTACCTTTTGAAATGGGAAATTCGTGTAGTATAAGGGAATTATTTGATAATTTAAATCCTTCAAAGTCTTGGAAGAAATCAACATTTTGATTTGGTATTAGTTCTGTAATGTTCTCCATTTTTTTTATTATTCATTGAATATATAATTCTACACCAAGGAAAAGTTTTTTCTCTTTTCTTGAATTTAATTATTTATAACCATAAAATATGAAATTCCTCAAACTTTATGTTAATAAATATAAATGTATATATATAATCTAAAAGCAAAAATTATTTGTTGGTAGCCAATTCAAATGAAATAACTTTTTTCGCTTGGAATGGGATGCGAATCCTGGATATTAAACATGTTTTATAAATATTCTAACCATTACGAATTGAATTAATTATATATTATCTGTGCTGAATTTATTTTCCTCCCTGTTTTCAGGGAATAAACTTTTTGTTGAATTTGACAGCTTGAAATTTTTGAAAATAGATGCGAAGTTAACTTCAAAGCAAAAAGAGAGAAAGCGCGTTCAGAAAAGCAACGATGAGATCTGATTGGACGCTAGCGACATCACAAAAAAATATGCAACATGTATTATTGATTTGTGAACGAGCGTTTGTTGTTTAATGATATTACTAGCTTAAAATTTGCTTATTTCAGATTTATACATTTTTTCTATCCATTTATAATTTGAATTTTATAAAATAAAAAAAAATAGAATTTGTTTTTTATATTAAAGTGTTTTATATTTCGTTTTATTTTTATTTTTTGTTTTGAAATACTTGAAGTAAATCTCAAATACTAACCACACTTTAAATATTGAAAAACTGAATAAAATGAAGAAAAAAAGTATTGAATTAGATGAGGATTCTGAAAATGAATTTGATGTTGATGAACCTGAAGAACTTCAAGGCGGATCAGACGATGAAGATTGGACTCCTAGTAAAAAGGAGGTAATGAATAAACTTTTATTTATTTGTAAGAAATCTCGAAAATTCACTACCTGTTAGTTTCATTTTAGTCATTTTCTTGTACATGTACTCTACGTTCTCATATTTCTTATTAAACACAAGTTCACATTTAATAAACGAGCCATATTTATTCACTTTATATGCTATTAGATAGAAAACCAATTATTTTTATTATCTATGATTTTCATTTAGAATTAAAAGCATCATAATTTAACTTATAAAAAGAAACTATAAAGAAATTTTCTTAATTGCAAAATTATACTATTTATATTTTTAATTTTCAAGAATTTTTGAAATATCTCTTCATTTAAAAATTATACATTTGTATTTATGTGAAGCTTAACCATGTGATTTTTTTTATTTGGATTTACAATTCTTATTTAAAATTATATATTTTTACTTAGACAGCGAGTTATTATAATAATTTTCATAAGAGATTCTTAGTTAAGTGAAAAATTTACTTATTTATAATTTTTTTTATTGTAGAAGCAACATGACCTAGGTATCTCAATTTTCCATATATATGGGTGATTCTACGCTATTTGGATTTTTTGTGTCCAGAAACAAAAAATACTCTGTTCAGTTTAATATTCATTATTTCCCTAGCTGACATTATTTTTGTATCTGTAATGCTAAAGACCAGAAGATATTTTAATTTTCTTGAGTTTTATTAACACCAGAATAAATATGTTACCTGAAGAGTGACACTATTGGCAGAATTGTGAAAATTAAGCTAGGGAAGTGACAGAATTATTTATTTGTTATGAAACCAGAATTAATATTAAAAAAACATACATATTATAGCTATAAGATATTAAGGAAACAAAATTTCGTCCCTACCCGTGGGCGGGTATTTTCCCTGACATAGTTTTTTTTTTTTTCATTTTTTGGCATCGGAGGCCATTTAGACCCTTCGACGTATTTCGTGACATTTACACACAATAAACATTGCATTGTAGAGTAACCTAACGATAAAATATAAAGAGATTTACTTACCAGAAGAAATATTGCATCGACTGGCCCAAACACACTTTATGACAATTCAACAATAACTGAAGCTATATTATTTGAATTACGCTCAACGTTAGCTTGCTTCTTACTTCAGACTGTACTACGCCTGTTATTTATGGCCATTGTTATCCTTTTTTTCAACTATTAATTCCTAAAATGAAACAGTTATCGTGAATTGACTAAATGGCCCCAATAAAACACGATATTCTTTATTATTTAAGAATACAGTATCAATGATATAATTATTTTAACATATATTTTTTCCACTGACCAATAAAATTCAAATAGCGTAGAATCACCCATATATATATATATATATATATTTGAATAAGATATTAATATTCACTCAATACCTCGATCCGGACCAGTCATAGATATTTTTATCAATATTTTGTGAAGATTTGTTGGTCGAAGATTGGGTGGTCTGGTACAAAGGGAACAACACCGATTCCCCAGATAGACTGGAATTATTGAGTTCGTTAGACGAATCTTGGCCCATGGGACGTTCAACTCACCAACAAATAAACTTACTCTTAAAATATGCTTAAATACAAAACAAGTCATATATACAGTAGACACTCAGTAGACCTATAGCACATTTGTGATATATGCTGTGTTGGCAGAGTTTTCATAGGTCATTTTTATAAGAAGATATTCATATAAAGTAGGAATATCAAGAAAATCCAGAAGGAAATTTTGAATGAATAGCAAGCATATCTCAATTTGACCAATTCTCATGTTGTTTCTACAATGATTAGGAGTGAGCTTTTTATAAGTAAAAATTGCTTGAGATTTCTCAAATAAGAAAATAAATTATCATTTTTTTCTTTTTTTTATTAATGTCTCCAGCTTGGAGGTAGAAGGCAATCGAGCAGATTGAGAACTGCCAAAAAACCTCGATTAGCTGAACCAACCACAAGTGAAGAGGATGATGATCTTGATGATGATTTTGATGACGACTCTTCCGATGAATCCAACAAAAGAAAGGGAGCAAGAGGTAAAAAGAAATGATTCTTAAAATTTGAAACTTAGTATACAATAATTTTATTATATTTTTTAGGTAAAGGTCGTACCACTAAAATAATTCGAAAACAACCAGTTCCACAACAACAACAACAACCACAACAACACCACCAACAACAGCAACAATCAGTCCCTAGTGCGCCACCTCAAAATATTGTTCGTACTGAAGCCACATCTACTACTCCAGAAAAAGAATTTACAGTAAGATCTTTTGTTATATTATGAAGTCCGTCGATTATAAAATATGATAGGTGAGGAACTTCGTCCGTAGAGTAAGCCAAGCAAAGAGAAGTTGTCTGCTTTAATTAGTTATGCCGTCATCACTCTAGACCAACTCAAATTAGCAAAAACAATTTAACAAATACAACAAAATGCGTTTAAAAAAAGATCTTTCTTACAATGTTTGCAAGCCATATGCTTTAGACAAATGTATTAGGCTTGCAAAGATTGTAAAAGAGATATTTTTACTTTCTCTTGCCTAAATACTATATGTATATACTGTATATAGAGAGCAAGTATTGCGATAATGTCAAAAATCCGATGTCAAGAGTTTGATGGATATACATGTTTTGAGATCCCCTAAGTCCAAAAAAGTGGGCAGTGCCGGATTTACCACTAGGCCGACTAGGCCGCGGCTTAGGGCCGCAAACGTCAGTATTTTTTTTTTTTTTTTTCAATTATATATTCAAAGAAAATATAGTTTTCTCGGTTCGACTACTCTACTACACTTCATTGGCAGGGCTACACTTCGTAAATTATAGCATAGCAAATTTCACATTTTAAGGGCTGAAATAGCGTTAAAATCAATCTCCTTGTACCTAGTTTTAAAAATTTTTCCGGACGCCCTCCCCCCCCCCCCCCGTTAGGAAGGGGGCCGCACAGGTTGTGTATATCCAGCACTGAAAGTGGGTCCCGCAAATTGGTCTGTGTCAACATTTTTAAGCATGAAGGAAATGAGCTACGGGATTGAAATTTTATTTTTATGTTAGGCACCCCCTCCCTCCCCCCCCTGAAAATAAGCTTTTGAACAAAATCGGACAAAAATTACTAGTACTTTACTGATGTAAAGTTTTTTTTTTTTTTTCAAAATTCGCTAAGATTGATTAAAATTCAAGAATCAATTATTATTTACATGTTCTTTAAAATGTTTATTAATTTTTGCCCTTGAAATCTTTTGAAGAACACTACTCTTAATCCCCTTTGGAACTTTTTACACATTTAAAAAAAATTTTCTAATTCTGAAATTTTGTATTAATTTAGTATTCTCTATTGTGTATAAAATATCCAAATATGAGATTGAAATTTTGAAAATAACCATAGTTTATTTCAAGCAGTCAACATTTAAAATACACAGAACCTATGGAAATTTTGAATCAATTGACTTTTTTTACTTTATACTTATGAAATGCAAGTGGACAGGTGCTTATGGAAAACTAAAAATATCTCGACACAAAAATCTGGTGTGACAAGCACAGTACACAACTTTCTCTTGCCGAAAGGTAGAGGTCCTCGTCTATCACATTTTGTTTTCACATTTATTTATTATATTATTTAAAAAAAAAAAAGAACCATTTCGGGGCATAGGTATTAATTTATTTTTCTTAATATGCTTTTTTAGTCTGGAGCCTTTGTAGTTCTAAAAAATGACTTCCATACTAAAGATGATCCACCAATTTGGAAAATAGATGGAAAAGCTCTTCTGCAAAAATATGTTCCCATTAATCAAGAAGGAAAAACCCTTTATAAAAATACATCGACTTACTCAGGATGGTCACTAAGCAATAAAGAACAATATTATCCAGCTCCCGTATCGTTCAAATCACAAGATAAGAAAGAAATTATTATTGAATTTCTCCGGGAAAATGTTAAAGAGTAACATTACAATGATATTATAGAAATTTTAAATTAATTAATAATATTTTTTTATTATTTTTTTTTTTTAGAGATGCAGAAGATGATTAATCTTTCACCGGTGTTTCCGGCCAAAGAAATTTTTTAAATTCTAGATTTAGAGTTAATGTAAATAAAATATTATGCAAGAGGAAACAATTTATTAAAAGAATAAGAATTGTTCATAAATACTTATTTATTATTAATAATACTGATACTAAGCATTGACAGGGTATTTCAAAAGTTTAGTTGAAGGCTAAGAATAAGGCATGGATTCAATTGATGTGTCCGAAATATTCTATCTTTACTTAGAAATATTGAAATTAATAAAGAAGAATTTATGAAAGAAAATTTTTTTTTCTTCACTTATTAAATTTTTTTTTTTTTACAAAACTTTGTTTATGTTTAATTTTTATTTGTGAAATAAAATTTTATATATTGATGATAGGACAACTTTTTTTTCATTTGTTATGCACAACAATATTTCATTCTAATAAAATTTGAAATGAGAAATGAAAAAAAAAACATTTATCTTTTCTTAAAAAGAAAACTGGTGAAGTTTTTATGTTAAATATCTATAATCCTGCTTTAAATTTTGTTTATTCAGCATTTAATTTTTCTCTTAAACTTTCAATTTCGTTTTACATTTCCACATTTTAAATATATTTAATAAAAATGCTTAATTGTTAATTTTGGATTTTTTTTTGACGAATTATAATCGCATTAACAGCCGGCACTAAGTCACTTTTTTAAACAGAAATTCTTATAAATAGAAAAAGTAATAAGATATTAAATTCTTTAAAAAATGGATATGAATATATGTACAGTATGTCTAACAAAGCAAAAAATTAAAATTTTAAACAACCATAGAAACCGTCTAGAAAAAAGTGGCAGAATATTAATTGACAGCTATAATTACTTTTACTGAAAATATTTAGAATTTTAGAAATTTAAGTATTTTTGCTGTTTTTATTAATAATCTCTTGTTTTCCATAAAACATTTCACATTATATAACATTTAATCTTGTATAATTATACATATATATTGTGTTGATTTCATTAAGAAATAAATTTAATGTATAAATAACAATATTTACAATTTATATTCTAATAAAATCTGATTATGAAGTTTATTTATATGAGAAACTTAATAAAATATCACTTTAAAAAGAGAAAATAAAAATCTTCACCAAAATTAACAATTAATTTGTTTCTTCTTTTAAGCATTAGAGTTACAATCAGCGAATAAGCCACGAAAATATTCTACAAATGTCTCACAATGTTCACCTGAAATAAAATAAAAAAGCTATTATTAATAAGTTGTAATTTGTTGTCATTTGAAACTCTGACAACAAATTTCATTTAGCTCATTTATTAGTAACACATTTGACCTTTGGAAAAGGCTTCGTTAACGCACATTTAAATACAAAATTTTACCTTTGGAAAATTCTGGTGTACCTCTAAGTCTTTGATTTCTTTGTTCCAAATGTTTGAATACCGCATAAAATACAATAGGATCTTTTGTGGCTTGTGCAGCTTCTAGAAGTTTACGTGATGGTACACGATCACCGCATCCACTAGATCGTACATTTCTATAAAAGATGAAAAAATAAATAAATATTTTCTTTTGGTTTTATAGGAAAAGAAAATGCCAAATATTAATTTATACTATTATATAATAACTATATAACTTCCTGCTGGCCTATTAACTTCTCGTTTTAATTTAATGGAATACCTTCTTAGGCCACTGCCCAACCTCATCCTAATCCGATGAATAGTTCCAGAAATATAAAGGCAGGTTTAGAGAAATCGTAACGATGTGATTGACAAATTTATTGCTCCAATAAATCGAAAGAGTGGACTACTATTTACACGCTACGATAAATCGTAACGATTTATCTATTTATTATCATATTTCGTTGTCTACAGCTATCGATTTCAATGCAATGGCAAAGTGGCTAAGTCGATACGATTTGCAGAAATTAATGCTGGAAAGTTTTAAATTTCCCTCTCTGACACCACTTCCTGTGTCTCTGGCCAATGAGAGAGACTTCAGGCACATATACACAGGATGTCAGTGGCTAGCGTTTTATACAGTTTTAAGCTTGCCTTAGAGCAGGTAAAACTTGTCCTTTTGATAGAAGTACTTCAAGAACCTCAGCGTCTGCTGACGATGAAAGCCGTCCTAGCATATCCAAAGCGAGTTGACTTGCAGCTGGGTAAAGATTTTCCAATGAAAGGAGAAGACAGGCTAATGGTTTTGAATCGGATACAACATGATATTGAAGTAATTGATGGAGCTGATAGAATCGTCCAAGTCGAACAAGAGCATTAATCAAGAGTTCATGTAAATAATGTTGAACCTACAAAAATTTTCAAGAGTAATAATTATTGCTGTGAAAAAAACTGGAAAATGTGTAAGTATAGTTGATTAGAGAAATAGGATTTAGCCTCAATTTAAATCATTTCTTATCGAACAAAGGACTATTTGGCTGTTCTAATTTATAGAAAATATATAGGCCTAGCGATCAGCTTCAGGCCAACAGCCAAGAATAAAAAAAATATGTGTCCGTCCACATGAAAAGGTACCAAATCTTCACCGGGGTCAAAATTGAGTTTCTGTACAGAACACATCCTGCTAGGCAAGCCTGTGTTTTTATAATTTTTTTATCATTTTTTGTTTGGAAGATAGGAATTTTTAAAATTTTGGTTATGAAAAACCTAGTTTTGAGAAAACAAGTTTAAAGTTTGTTTGGCCCCTTTTCTCCTATCTCAGCTTTGTCTTGTTTTTTCAATTTTTTTATATAAAATACATCGTTTCTGATGAATCGAATATTTCATCATATAAGATGAAGAACTAGAGAATCGGAATCAGTAATAAAATCGCAATACTTTCTCTGTCTATATATTTCATATATAGGGTAAGAGAAAGTAAAAAAAAAATAGATTTTTTTGGACTTTTTAGTAAATCGGCTCTCCTGAAAATTTAGCCCAGTGAAGATTTAGTACCTTTTCATGTGGAAGGTCATATATATCACTCATTTAAAAATGATCGAAAACAATTTACAAAAAGCAATTCATAGCTGTGATGTTATATTCTCAAGAGGGTGGAAAAATTTATTATTTATAAGTTAAGTTATTTTTAAGTTATTTCTTTATTTAATCCACACAGCTGACGTTTCGGTTAGAACCATCTTCAGAGCTGGCGAAAAGTCATGAAAGTGTCACAGTGGATTTTATACATTGTTGAACCAAACCGTTATATAATAAATATTTCCACAGTATGCGATGACTAGGTACATCAGGGTCCAGGTCATTTATACACCTGGTCATCGCATACTGTTTAAATAGTTATTATATAACGGTTTGGTTCAACAATGTATAAAATCCACTGTGACACTTTCATAATGACTTTTTGTCAGCTTTGAAGATGGTTCAAACACGAAACCGAAACATCAGCGGTGTGGATTAAATAAAGAATAAACTTTAGCTGCGTCTCTCAATTTTCTACGTTCTTATGAATCAAAAACAATTTGTAAATTTTAAAAAAATAAATAACAAGAATAGATAAAATTAAAAATATTTCTTACCGGAATGCGTCTTTCAGCTAAAGATCTGAGATATTCAAGGAGAACACAAGAAGCCCTTTTAGCATCGGCATCTGCGAGTCGGGAAAGAACATTTGTATACAAATCGGCCTGATCGACTAACACTCTTAAAAAGAAAAAAAAAAACAGAAGATTAATCTTTAAAGGGATTCTTACAATTTTTAATAAAATTATATTTACACATTAGGTGATGGAGGAATCGGGCGAGAGGTGGGTGTCGATGATGCCGCTGCAGCTGCCGCGGCTGCAGCAGCTTCCAAAAATAACCGGTAAACATCATTGATAGTATCAAAGACATGACCAACACTTGCAACTGGAAGACCTCCCTTTGATATTGGCTCTGAAATATTTTGTAATAACTGGAACAAGAAAGAAAATTTAATTTATGTCTATCTCAAACATTCACTAGTGGAATTAAATAAGCTTGAAAAAATGAAAATAGTAATTTATGTTATGTTTTCAATATAGTGAAGTTATATTAATAATTTTTAACAATTTAATAAATAAATTAATAAATTTCGCTTTGGATATAACTAAATTATCTTAAGGAGTGCTGCTTGAGGGCGTTTGGCCCACCAACAAATAAACAGCATAAATTTGTTTAAAAAAAAAAAAAAAATATCTCTGATTTGTAAAGGCCGAATCGAGGTATTCATTGAATATTAATTTCTTATTCAAATATATTCGAAAATTATTTAACTAAAAAATAACGATTTACTTCTATGTTTCACAACTTATACACAAATAGAATGATAAAATTTGATATTTCAGGTTGATTACAAATAAAATTTGCAAAAGAGGATTAAGATAATAATTTTCTTTAAATTCCAATATGAAATGTTACAAATCTTGTTACCTGTAAAAGTATAGGTTTGGCATTTTTTCTTCTCATAAGCATGTCTACTAGTGCAGTTTTGTCCTCAACGATTGATGTCAAAGGATAAAGCCTTAATTCAACATACCTATCAAACAAGATAAAAACAATTTATTATGATTTATTTGAATAGATATGACGCCTTTGAAGAAATAAAGCAATCAATATTTTTTTAAATATCTTAAAAAAATATTATTTTTATGCATGGTTATTATTTAATAGAGGATGGGATTAGCTAGGGTAAAGCTTATAATACTGACAAGTTAAAGATTCAAATCAGGTTCAAATCCACTGATGGCAAAAGATTATTAAACTCCTTTTGGGAAACGAAATGGAAATTCATCTCATTATTAATCCGATGAAAATTATTAAGTGTCGGTTTTGAGACTAATTAATTAATAGAATAATTAATAAATTATAAATTTCATTTTCACCTAAGGATTTAGATCCCTTCCCTAGTTATTTAAATTGATTGGAAGCCAACTCAATTGAAATAAATCGTCTCTTGGGTCGAGAAATCACCCCTGACCCTGGCCTGGGCCTGGCACTGTGCTACGGCTCAGGGGTGTATATTTGCTCTGATTAATTAATAAATGTTTCATTCAACTTACCAAAGACAGCCTAGTTTAGCATCTATTACTATATTTGGTTGAAAGACAACCCAGTTGGGCGAATCTAGATATATTTTAAGAATAATATATAAATTAATCGTGACTAAAAATTTTGCTATGTGGCAAGGCGGAACTTTTAAACTATTAAATAGATTTATAAGGATTTCCTTTATTTTATAAAAGAATGTCTTGGTTGTTTGGTTGAATAACTACTAATAGTTATTAAATAAAATGGATAAACACTTTCTCAAATCTTATTAAAAAGCATCTTTAAGTTTACAGTTCAATATTATTTGAGATGAAAGGGATTTTGTTCAGGTTTAAAACTCCTCCCCCCCCCATCCTAAAACAAAAGGCATATTCCATCTTCCTATAATTATGATAAGACAAATAAGAAGATGGAATAATAGCTAAACCTATGAAAATAAAAAGGATACAAAGTTGAGAAGCTGGTTGTTCACATGGTCGAATTGAACGTGCTGGAGCGACTGGACTGTGATAAGATATATATCCATGAGTTTCAGATGGGGATGCTCGAATATCAAATAATAGAGATGTCTGAAAAAAAAAAACAATTTTATAAGTTAAAAAAAAATTAACATTTTAAATTTATATTTAACGGAATGAACACGGTATTTTTTTAAATCATTATCATAAGAAAAGTTTTAGATATGTAGGGCTTATAGCTTGTAGTTCAATCAGATTAAGTAACAGGAGAAGAAAAAAAGCCTGCAGCTAGTTGTTTTTCATTTCATTGATTTCCCATCATGTTAACGTTTCGATCCCGAATGGGACCAACTAGCTGCAGGCATTTTTCTTCTCCTGTTACTTATCCAGAAGTTTTTTTTTTTTTAATTCGTTTAAGGTCTTTTTCGGCATCGGAGGCCATTTAGATCCAGTCCCTATTTATTTCAATTGATTGGTATCCAATATTTTGTCGCCTGGGACGGTATGCGAACCCGCGACACTTGGTACAAATGGCCAGCACATTAACCAATACACCAAGGCCCGAGTTTTTTAAATTGTCATTTAAACGATATAAATTTTCTAAATCTTTGCGTTTGAAAGGAGGATTCTAAAATTAAAATCATCAAACGTTGCCGGCCCATTATTTATCCCAACTGTTTTCCGTATACAAACTCAAATCCAGCCAATCTCTGACAGTGAAGATATTTTACAAGCTGATAGAGACGAGGGCGAATACAGGGGGGGGGGTAAAGGGGGGGGGGGGGGCGGCCAGTCACTCCAAATTACCCCCCCCCCCCCCCCCCGCCCGAAAAATTCCTCTGGATCCGCCCTTAGAAAGAGATAAAAAATATTGATAAAAAAATAAAATATATTTACTTTACTAGCTTGGTGATGTACTACGATAAGATTATCCACAACACTAATTGCAAATCGTCCTGCTAAATCGAGTCTTAAAACATGGCTTTTCTGTGCTTGGGACATCCTTTAAATAAATAAAAACAAATTAATATATAGTAATAATAAAATTTTTATAAGAACGAATAAACTTACTTATTATGCACTGTATAAACAAGAACTTCTGTTCCAGGACCAACAACCAACCCGCGTGGTTGATGCCTTAATATCACGATGCAGGGTTGTCCATAAAGAACTGCCAAACTCACATCCCGTTCAAGGAGGCAAAGTTTAGCTGGCTTAGGAACGACTGGGAGATCCACTGAAAATGAAATTGATTTTTAACTTAACCGACCAATCGAATCTTATCTAGGCAATCTATTAAATAAAATAAATTATTATTAATCAACGATGACAGGAGGTGGCAGCTAGGAAAGAGTAGTCAATTCAGCAATGACACGACGTTTTGGCCTATTAGCCAAATTTATATTTCAAAATTTTAACTACCTATCCCCTGATGATGGTCCAAAAAAATTAGACCGAAGCGTTGTGAATTGGGAGTTCCATTGTTGAAAAGACTATTCCTTCCAGGCTGCCACCTCCTGTCGTTGATCTCATCTCAAAAATATACAAGCTATGGGTTGTTTCCACTTGCATCGGGCCACTCGATCCTATGAGGAGAAAATTTACTTAAAATATATATATATAACAATATCGTTGGAGCGAATTTTTAGAAAATCGAAAAAAAGTGAAAAAGTACATAAGTAAAGTACTAAAAAAAATATTAATTCACCTTCAAATTTCGCCAGTTTATTGAGAGAAGAAGAGCGAATATGAATGGGTTGAAGTTGGTTGCCCAACGCTGATGTAGAGAGAAGTACTAAACAACTCAGAGGGCAGAATACAAACCAATTTATTTGAATATTAATATTTTTAAAAAATTTCAACGACCTCTTTTCTGGAAGAACCTAAAAAAAATTAATCAATTCACTGAAACAATTCACATATATATTAGGGTGGTCCTTATTTTTCAAGTTGCATTTTTTTAATGCAGGTATCTCTCAAATTGTTCCTTTATATAAAAAAATAATTTCTGCAAAATAGGAAAAAAAATCGGTGAAAAAGAACATGTTTAGTTTAGCTATATCACGAAAATATATCTTTCTTATTTTGGAGAAAAGCTCGTATCCATATTCAAGATCGCATAAACTGTAGAAAAAAATTTGAGTAAGATATATTTATATATCTTATATATTATTATAATAATATTCAATGAATACCACAATTCGGACTTGACTCAAAAAAAAACATGGTCACACATTTGTTAAATATAATTTTATATAATCGAACTGAAAAATATGATTGACAAATAATTATGAAATGAAAAGGGAATATGAACAGATTTATGCTGAGGAACATTGGCAGATGAAACAATTGAATCTATCTCTCTTTAGAATCAGAATGTCTTTATTCTATCCTAATTAGCCCACGGGATATTATTTAAACCCCTTTTTAAGGGATCCCTATTAAAAATCTATATTTTCTTAATAGTTCTATTAATATAGTTTATGAAAATTTTGAAAATTCTCCAAGTTCAAAGGCGATGGGCCAAGTGTTCCTGTTTTACAAATGAGTTCAAGTTTGGAGACATTATTTTTTAATGCAATGGAAAAGATCTACGGGAAACTGCTATTAAATTTCTAAAAAAAAATTTGCCCTCTATAAATAAGGACCATCCAAATATATACTGTATATAAGCTTATTGTATATTATATGCTTCTTTATGTTTTATGATCAGTTATTTTATACCTGGTAAAGTTCAGCACCATGGTCTGTTACAAGAAGAACTTCATTAGGTGCAGTCCATACAAATCCTAAGATTATTGCTGCTTTCGTTCGACAACTTTGAGAATATTCTCCTCCAGGCTCTGGCTGTCCTTGTAAAAAGTTAACAAATTCCTAAAAAAAAAATCGCATTTAGTTAGTATAAATTAAATAATTTAAAATCAACCCAAAGACCTCAATTGCCGAAATACTTAAAAAACTAATAATACAAGAATAAATCTGACTTAAATACGCAAACACCTCTAAATAAGAGAAGTATTGTACAATAGTTTTCAATTATCTTATTAGATATGATATTGTATTAAGAAGATTGACAATAAGTTAAATATGATCGTTGGCTCGCATTAATGAATCTCTTATATCAGCTATCTTATCTTATTATTCTTGATGAGTTTCAGATGAAGCGACCAACGAACTAAAATTTCATTCGAAAGACGGATTTCTTGTCCTCCAATCATTTAAGAAAATATACATGAATATCTGTAATATATATAAATCTTACGAATACTAACAACAGAAGTTTTTGTTCTTTGTAAAGCAAGAATTTGTTGATCTGGAGAAAATTTTATTGAAATGACGGGCCCCTTGTCCTCCATTCGAAATTTAGTTGTCGTTTGTTTAGAAGGCCCAATAACTGAAACGCCAGTAACGCCTCCAGAGCGGACAGTAAATACCTGAAATTTAGAATAGAATATTATTTGCATAAAAACACCTAAAATAATATTAATATCAATTTACTAGAAGATTATAATCAGAAGTATTTACTATAATTAATGGTAAAAAAAAATATCAGATGTCGGGGGGCCTGGCAACGGAGAAGAGCAACAGTCACCACAATCGTTGCTGTTAAGTGATGCCAAGCGCGGAGAAAGCTCGAGATTGGTGACCCCGGGCAATCAGTGAGTGGAACGCCCCCCGGTAGCCATCGGTACTTGTATTTAAAATCTCTATATAAATAAAGAAATAACCCCTAAATGACCTCTGTAGCCGAAAAGGTTAAAAAAAAAAACCCAGGTGCAGCAAGCAGTGAAACTCGACCTTTAGAGAGCTAGGAAGGGAGTCTCTATTGTGTAAATAAACTTCAGTAGTCTTGTTAATTCGGCCTAAACGGGACCGGTCCTGTGCCGGATTCTGAAAATGCTGGATTACCAGAAACATTTAATATACGTATTGCAAAATGTATCTCTTGAAAAAATCTCTAATGACACTTTGCTTTCTTAAATTACCCCTCTTTTTTACTGCAATATCCCGAAGAAGTGGCTTTTCAACAGATTAGCCTGAGTATCGAAGTCCAGTTTAGCAAGACTCTACTGTACTTTGTATAAAATGTTTCGCAGTGGCAGGATATGCAGATCTAGTTTGGTTTCTCTGCATAAATCAGTTGACAGGCCAACTAGATGATATCTCTCTTTTGACCCAGTGAAGTCAATTCCTCCTCTATACTTCTTTTCCTTGCGACACCATTACTATTGATAATTAGGATCTCCATCACCTAGAGTGCACCTTCTCTTCTATTCGTGGAGAGCAACTGGCCTCACGACCGTCCGGATACTGGCTACATCATTTTAAATAATTTTCTCTTTGAATTGTTATAGGACGGCCTTAGACAAATGTCCATTTGGCCAGCTTTCAAACTCATAAGCTTTTCTATTTTGAGAAATGAATCTGCATTTTCAATAGTTATATAGTAACAAATTCTGAGATTAAGTAAATTAATTATTTAATCAATGATTTAGAATCAGGAAATGGAAGCAATAGAAGCTTAAACAGAACAGCTTTTGATTTTAAGGGGAGAATTTTATGAGAAAATTTGTTACTAATTTAAAATATAGAATAAACTTTACTTCTGACTATAGAATACAAAAAAATATTAAATATATCTAATTTTATGCACTCACCTGTCGATTACAATCATCAAAGAAAACGTTTGTCACTTGACTTACTGACTCAAATCGAATAGGATTTGATGACAATTCTAAATAATATCCCTGGGTTGTTGGATCTTCCATTATTATTTTAATAAACCATTAAATAATTTAGAGAAATGTGTGTTGATAATAAACACCAATAGTTCCAAGAGTGTAATTTTCAGACACATAGATCAAACAAATGTCAAAAGAAGCCAGTTGTCAAATTTTATTCAATAAGTTTTGAGGATATTTTATTATTTCAATGAAATGATGAATTTTCTTACTATTTTTTTTTATTAAAAAATATACAAATGTTCTTTAAAAAATTTTACTCTAATTAGAATTTATAACTGTGTATTGATTTAAGTGAATGTCAATAAGAGTGGGAAATTTGAAAGAAAACATTTTATCGTTTCGAGGATGGTTGGTGAGGAGCATTTCTTTTGTTTCAAAACTGACTCTACTATCCAAATCCTCAAGCCATGCATTAGTTAAATTTTTTTTTTTTTTTTTTTTTGGAATGGATGCATAAGGTCCGAAGAGCTATAATAAACGGTGGTCACATGCAGCCAGAAAGAATATAGTTAAAAAAAATATATATAAATAAATAAAGGAGAGGCATAAAAGGGCTGCGGTAACTTAGATGTCTGTTGAGATTATAAGAAATAATTAAATTACATAATAAAATAATTTTAAAAATAAATTTTTATTTAATTTTTTATAAAACTAAAAATCTATAATAGCCTAAGATTATTATTATTAGATATTATATAGAGATTACATACATATAGGGTTGGTAAATATAAATTAAATAATATTAATAATCTAAATTCTTTTTTTTTAATAGGAATTTTATGTGAAGAAATAAAATTTGAAACTTGTTAAGCCCAAGAACTTTAATGTCTTTTTAAATTAACACAGAGGCATCTCGATCCCAATTAGTAATTGAATCGGAAGCACCGACAGCTGCTTTAATATCTCGCATTTGTTTAATTCGTAAAATCGCTCCGGGTTGCATTGTGCCGAGCGGAGTTCGTGGTGAAGCTGTCAGATCGTCTTTCTCTTTCTTTTTCATTTCTTGAGGATTTTCTTTATCTTCGTTCATCTTATTATTAAGACTTTTGACTAATCGAAGACGAGATCCTTTAAGTTTATCAAAGGGCATTTTAACATTTTTATCGACATCCATATGTTTAAGTGGTGTATTGAAGGTGATCTCTTTCTCTTTTTCTTCTTTTGATTGGTCCATTATTTCTTCCAAAGTGTGATTATTTTCCTGGAGAACATTTTTTAAAGCGTTTGCTTGTTCGGGCGTAGAAAGTACCTTAAAAAATGAAATAAGGATTAATTTAATTTGAATTGGAACTTTATTTTTTGAGAGAATATACAATAGAATTTATAAAATTATATTAATAATTTACGAAAATAGAACTTCAATGATTTTTTTCCCGTCGGGCGCAATCGACCTCAGAGGCCAGCAAAAGACATTTTTTTCCTCTCCACTTCTCATAGGAGGCCCGGCGCCCCATCCCTCCGTTTACTCGCCTAACTTAGGGACCTAATACAGAGCCCGCCTCAGTGAGCCGTCGGCCCTTACACTGCTTACGTACTACTTCCCTGGCTTTACAGGCCGTCTGCGCCCACTTGTCCGATTTATGAATTAATAGGTTTAGGTAGCCATCAACCTATCTGTTTAAGTCACGAAAATGCCCTGAGCCAAACTTGATTTTCGGGGGGTAATTTATGAGTCTCACTGGGATAAATGAGACTTTTATTAAAAACTTTTGTAAAATAATGTCAATTTTGTTTATTTTAGTTTATAGTTAGTAATGATTAATAAACTAGTTCTTTTGTAATCAATTTGATATAATTTCTTCCCATAGTGAAGACTACCTAAGAAGTATTTTACATTAGAATTAATATAGTGGAAGGTGGGAGCTAAAATATGTGGGTGGCCTCTCAGGCCGGATGAGCCCGATTTCGGTAGATTCAGAGGTGCGCCCGACCGAGGGTTAAATTAACACAATTATATCTTTATAAAAACCATGCATTAATCACATGTTCAAAATGATATGAATTTATTTATTTATTGGGGATTTGATCGTCAACATCTCTAAAATGTACCTATGAGGTGGGGACAAATGGATTCTTATTTAATAATTTAAAAACTTCAAGCGTTCTTATAAATGATCATGGAGATTTGATATATATATTTTATAGATTTGAGATATTTGATCATGAATTTATCATATACATGTATATAAAAAAGAATATATTCCGGAGAGAAGTTGCTGTTGATATTACAAGTTGGGAAAGAGTAAGTATAGGAGCATCAAATAAAAAGTCTTTTTAAGCTAAATGCCGAAGGAGACGTTTCGGACATAATTATTACACATAATAATTTATTTGTCCATCATCAGTCCGTTTAGGCTTATATTTATTTCAGGAAAAAGTTGTAATAGTTATTAATGCACAAAAATATCTCAAAAGACTCGTTTTAAACACTAGGACTTTTGAAAAAATGTACATGTGCACGTATTTTTGTGCATTAATAACAATTACAACTTTGTGCCTGAAATAAATACAAGCCTAAACGGAATAAATTTTGTCCGAAACGTCTCCTTCGGCATTTGGCATACAAGAGCTTTTAATTTGCTGCTCTTGTAATTGCTCTTTCCCAACTTATAAAAAAAAATGAACTAATCACATGAGAAATCGCAATGGTGGAACTTAACTTTGGCACTCACTATACATGTTAACTCAGTCATCATCAGTTAATTTTAAAAGATAGATACTCCATCTTTTAATTCTCCAAAATACAATGTTTATATTATCTATTTTGGCGATCATGACAGAAAACAGATAAATTTAATTTAAGAATTTGCTAGGTTAATTAAACAAAGAATTAATAAATAATTAAATGATCAGATAATATAATGCGATATAGTACCTGAATTGGGGTTCGAGATATTCCTAAAGTTGGTGAACGGGGATCTTCTGGAATGAACCGAACTCTTGTAGTTGTGTCAGTCTCAAAATCTGTTTCCATAAAATTCAATCTCTTCTCAGGTGGGGGAAAATCTTCATTTTCTATTTTGTTTACCGGGCAATCAATCTAATAAAAAAGAAAAATAATTGCATGAAGTTGTGGCTGTAATATGATTATTATGAAGGGATGGAGATATCAGCCAAATTGGAATGCTCGAGGTTCAATAAAACTCCCAGAATAAGATATTTCGGCCTGAATTTATTTAGCCATCTACAGTTATTGGAAATTATAATATATATATATGTAAAAAAATTTCTTGAATTGGATGGCTATAGATATTCAATTGAAAGAAAGGTAGTGGAGCCTTCCCGGGAACAGCAGCCAGGTAAAATATAAAGCTTTTTATTATTGTGTATGTACCGGTATATGTAATTATATATGTATATGTATATAAATACACATATTGCAAAGCGCACATGTGATTGAACCAAGATTTGGTTCCTGTGTCCAAGATCAGAGATCATCTCAAATCCTGGTTCAATCACATGTACGCTTTGCAATATGTTTGTAATTTGCAATAATTGAAGATGGACAAATAAATTCAGACCAAAACGTCTTATTCTGGGAGTTTTATTGAACCTCGAGCAATCTAATTTGGCTGATATTTCCATCCCTCCATTATAAAAAGAAAAATAATTATAATCTATTTGCATACTAGGTATATTATTATTAATTTTTGAGTTCATTATAAAATTTTTTATTTCAAAGATTGTTAAGTACTGTCTTTAGCAGCAGAAATTTTCAAGTTATAGGAACAAACGACTCTACTAAGAGGATATCAAGAGTAAATTTGATAATGAAAAGGTGAAGAATAGATCGAATTGCTATGGATAATATATTGATTTATTGGATAAAAAATGAATCAAGAATACTTACTACAATTGGAGTCCGAATTCCTTCCTGTGCGGGTGATCGAGGATCTCCACCTAGGATTAATCTCCTTGCAGTTGGAATTGGAGTAGCCGGGTGTGGTGGAATCTTCTCCGTTATTTCCTCCTCGTTTCTTGTACCATTTAAAATCTCATCGAGAATTCTTGTCCATACACTTCCCATGTTTATTAAGATATGTACTAATAAATTATAATAACCAAAAATTTCTCATTCAAAATGTTATATTTAAATAAAAAAATAAATCAATTAAGTAAGAATTTAATTAAAAATGTCCTTACTTTACTAATCTATTTTTCCTTGATCAAAGATCAGGATTCTAATATAAATTTACCAAGAACTTTAATAAAACGGTTTTATGTAAATTATCAAACAACGAAAATCATGAAAACAAATTTCAAAATGAGTTAACCAAGTTAACTGAAAAAATTGTCTTTTACCAATATTAGAAAAAAGTAGTAAAATATTTATTAAATTAGATTATATAAACCAATAAACTATTTAAATATTTTAAAAATTATTAAATATTATACATTTTTTTGTGTGTTTTATAAAATTTAAAACAATCATTCAAGTTGTTGGCAGTCAATAGGGCGAGGGAACTTTGAAATTCATTCTATTCTCAACTAGAATACCTTATTATTATCAATATAAAATTAAAAAAAAAATATTTTTCTAAAAAATGAATTTTTTTAACAGTGTAATAACAATGAAAACTTTAACTCTAAAATTAATGGGAATTTATTTTATTTTTTTAAGTTGTTTCAACTGTCTGTCTAGGCAGCTGTCATTCAAATAATTAACCTAATATCGATAACCTTGTACTTAATCTTAAATTTATACAATATCTGATTAAATAGTTGTTAAGTGCAAATAAGAATAACTTCAATTTGTAATTATTTATTATATAACAACAAGGCTGATTTATTTTGAAATGTTTGAAAAGAATCACTTTTGGACATTTTGTAAGAAATATTATAACAATCACTGTTTATTGTTCTTCAATCTACTTTTATAATAATTAGAAAGTGACAATGGACGATAACGAAGTGAAAACAATTATTTATTTTCTCTGGAACGATAGACCAGCTCGATCTTTTATTGTTCTTATACTCTCACTTTGTCTCTTCTTGACTCTATTTATTGGATTATTTTCAGGACTACTTGTCTTTTCAGCCTATTTGATTGGATTTGTTTCCTTCTATTATGCATTTAAGTAAGTTAATATTCATAGACAATAAACTATAAAAAAATAATAATATTTAATTAAGGATAGATCCTAACATCTATCATCTTTAAATTTAAATCTTCAATGATTGATAGTTGTTAGGTGATGAAACTTCAAATCCACATCTATATATAATTAAAAAAATTTTCACGTTTTTTAAAATGATGTAATAAAATATAAGGCTGGCCTTCTATACCAGGGGTAGCGGGTGTAGATTTCAGGCTGTCCAATAATTTTATTTAAGCCATTTGGATACCAATGACTTAAATATATCTGGACCCAAATATATATACGAGGATCGTTTAAAATCTTATATGGCCTGAGTTGCC
Organism: Euborellia annulipes; assembly: GCA_023213315.1. NCBI lineage: Eukaryota > Metazoa > Arthropoda > Insecta > Dermaptera > Anisolabididae > Euborellia > Euborellia annulipes. The sequence continues at coordinate 86,846 of JAKCPI010024289.1, read as the reverse complement.
CAAAAGGCTGTGTGTATGTGTATGTAAGTGCGCATGGAAAAAAGTGTGTTAAAAAAAAAGTAAGGCCTGAAGAAGTTATGATATACTGTATATAAAAATTTTGTTTAAATGTCATTTTTTGAAGTTTTTGAATTTCTTTTTTATTACCTAGATATATCAATTCTTCACTTATTGAATAGGTAATGTTTAAAAATAAATAATTAAGTGAGATGTTTGAAAAAAATTTCTCCAGGCGGAAAATGAATATGAATCTTTTTTTTTTTACTTAGATGCCAAATCATTGCAGAAGTTTTTTTTTTTTAAACACTCACACTTTGTTTCCACTCACACTCACACACACATACACACAGTCTTTTCGGCAACTTAGGCCATATAAGACTTTTACCATAATCGTTATTAATTAATATATCTATTGGGGGTCCAGGCATTCTTATTTAATATTTAACAAGACTGTCAGTGTTCTTTATTGGTGAGGCCAAACATCCCATGGCCCCCGCTATTCTTTTTGGTATCCAAATGGTTTAAATAAAATCATCGGTCTGTCTGGGATCCGAACCCGCCACCCTTGGTATAGAAGGCCAGCACGCTAGCCACTACATCAAGCCCGAGGGCCAGAAAGTTTTATTTTTAAACTTTTTTGTTTGATATTGACAAGATTTTAATTTTTTTCTTTAGGTTCCATCCGGATCCAAGTAAATTTTTAAAATTTATAAAAAATAAACAACCAAAACATCAATTTATCACAACATTAAAATCATGTCATGTTTGTGGTGACAAAAAATGCAATCGACACAAACCAAGTACTCATTTAACCCAACCCTGGATTGGATTAGATATTCCTGAAGAACTTGATGATGCTATTGAACAAGTAAATATCATATTCGACTTATCTCTGTAAAAATATGTTCTACAAAAAACAACAAATTTTCACAACAATATAATAAGTTTTTGACCAAAACTTTGACCTAATGGTAACCCATAGGGACTCCTGAAGTCATTTGCAGTGCCGCAACCAGGAGGGGAGTTTGGGGTTTAGAGAAAAAAATAGAAATATATTAATCTCTTCTTCTTCTGTCCCCCCTCCCCCTCCAGGAGCAAATAAATCCTGATTGCACCACAGGAGTTGAAAAAAAATTTTACTTTTTGTTTACTCCCACTTTCTGGATGCATATGATCACTAGTTAATAAGTCTTCCAAAAATCCCAATGTATCTTTAATATATATTTTTATATGTTGTAGTTTTTCAATGTAACATTAAAAGAATTTGTATCAACTTGGTATTCGGGATTAGCTCCTACAGACGAACATTTCATTCATGAACTTAAAATAGGAATTCGATACTCATCATCAATAATTCTAAGAAGATGTCTGCAGGTAAATTAATCTATAAACTTGAATTACTACAAATTATAATGTGACTTAAATTAATTTCATTTCTTCTTTTTTTAGATCAATTTAGCTGAAATAATAATGAATAAATTAATTCCAGCTGGAATTAGTTATTTAGATGATTATATAGCAATTTTAAACTTATGCGAAAGACAAAATATTGGATTAGAACAAGGAGCTATACAATATCTTGGACCTCGATTACATCGCGCAGCTCGAAACAGGGACACAGAAATTAATTATCTGCGTTCTTTAACAACTGAATTATTACAAGATCTTTTACCCCCAACACAACTAAATTGCAGGTTAAATGAACAAAATAATTATGCCATTATGTTCCTTATGAAAATATGATCGATCACACTGATATTATTAACAATTTGTCGGTAGACTCACTTTTATTTGAACGGCCTTTATAAGTTCATTGTTTGAAAATGAATTAAGAAAACTTAATTGTACATAACATATTTTATTTTTTGTTAGAAAATATCGAAAACACTTGGGTGTTCAAAAACTTTTCACTCTTCCCTAATGTTCAACTCACAAATTAAAAATCATTTTTTTCTTTTTTTTTTTTAGGTGTTATCATGAATTCATGAAAGAAATTTTGAGTGGATGGGTGCTTCTTCCATTGATGGACATTTTGGCCGATCCTAGCGTTGTAAATAATCTGCTTTTATTGTTACTTGATCGACGAGAACCGCTAACTGATTACCCGAGTGATCTATTAACACCAAAAGTGCAATTTTTGTCAAAATTTGTCTCAACATCAACGCCAGGGCCCAACCGATCGGTATATCTTTTTATTTTATTAATAATGATGCGATATTATTTCTAATTCCATCATAGGATCTGCCTATATTTCACTCTAGAAGAAGGGACAATCAATAAATAAATTTTTCTAGAATATTTCCTTCTTGCCTTCATAATTCTACAGCTAGATTTTTTTTTTGATTTTTTTAGGCCTTGACTTATGATATTTCAACAATTCTCAAAGATCAATCTTTACTCTATCCATTCATGCAATTTCTAAAAGGTGAAGGGTCCGTCAATGTTCTTCAATTTTGTCTCGACGTTGGTATGTTTTATAATTAATTAATTTTTTATTAAATATTATCACTAATTTATGTTACATTGAATTTTAGAAGAATTTAATAAAAAAATGATCACACCTGATTTGACACGAGCGGATTTAGAAAACTTATATAAGGAAGCTTGGGATCTCTATTCGGTTTATTTCAATCCAAAATCCCCAGATCATTTACCTTTTAGTCATCAAATAGTAAACGGAATGCACAAAGGTAAATGAATAAAATTATTTTCCTTAAAATATAAAAATTTAATTGGCAAATTATTTATAATATTTTTTTTTTTTCGTAGTTATAAAAGACTCACCAGAAAATATTATTCAATTACGAACAACACCTTATTTATTTCAAGCATATGAATATGCTTATAGTATTTTAGAGAATTTCTTATGTCCTATTTTTCACCAAAGCGAAGATGTAAGTATACTTTCTCTTAATATAAGATTTTTTAAAGGTGAATATTTTGTGGATATTTTTATGGGCTCGCATAATTGTATTACATTTTTATATATGAATATTCACTTATTAAAATTGAAATAAATAAATAAAAACTAATATAGAGAAGCAGAATAGTGAAGGCAGCCAACATACAGTAAAATTTTAATTGGATTTATTCGACGTTTCTCGAACTCATCATTCCCATCTTCAGGACTATACCTAAGGTAGTACCTTTAAAATTTATCATCTTAAAGATGGGAATGATGTGTACCCGAAATGTTGACGAAATCTAATTAAATTTTTATTTACTATATGCTGGCTGCCTTCAGCTTCCTGCTCCTTTTAATTTATTACTCAGCAATCGAATTTTTTCTAATTTATTCTTTATTTTTTTCCAGTTTTTTACATTACTTTGTGGACCCCGTCTTAATAATTCTTATTCAAAAAGTGGTAACAGGTTAGTATTATATATATATTTAATAATAATTTAATTAATTTTTAATAAAATGACACAAACTAAAGTATGCAGTGCCATTTAACCAATAAACTAATCATTTATTCATTTATTTTTTTAATCTAATTTTAATGTCCACTAAAAATCCAAAATAATTTATAAAAAATTTTGTTATTTTCCGAATTCCCTGTTGCAAATTTTAAATAACCCTTTTTCTGAGCTTGCAGAATATTAGTTATTGAATTTTATTGATGATATCTGTTAATCATGTTCTTTAAACTTATTAATATTTATTTTTTCATATCAAATAAGGTTGTAGAAAGCCTTATTTCCCAAAAGATTTTACTAATCTCCATTTTTTCTATTTACTTTTACTACTTTTCAGTTCCCCCTTACTTCAAGCTTCTCCTGCTAAATCTAGGTAATCTACTAATCTACTAATTTTTTTTATCACTACCATTTATCACTTTATATTTTCCATTTTATTTATGTTTATTTATAGATCTGGTAAAAAATGGTCCGAAGGCAGTGCGGTAGCGAAAATAAGTAATAAATTAAATAAAATTAAAGGAGCATTAAAATCTCAAACAATCGAAGGTCATACGTTTGATTCGGACATCAATTTAGATCTGGTTGAAACGGAATTTGTAAGTATATTTTTATAAATGATATTCACTTAAAAAGGAACTCTAAAAAATTATTTCTTGGCAGCCTGAAGAAGATGAACTTACTGAAGAAGAGACGATGACCTTTCGAGATTTAAGCGCATGGCGAGTCTGCATTCCTTCTATTGATACCAAATATGATCACAACCAAAAATCTTACTCAGTCTTTACTATTATTATTCAACGGATTGATGTGTCTTTGCTAGGTGATTATATTTCATTATATATAAAAAATATGTTTTGGCCTATTTAATTATTTTTAAAATGAAAATATATTCGATATTTATTTTTATACGGTTTAATTTTTTAAATCAAGATATTAAGGCGCTTCTGGAGTCAAAGCTGTGCGCATGTTTTTGACAATAAGATAGCGTTAGGGGTCCTAAAAATTTAGCCAAAAAGCCCAACTTTTACGAAAATTTGCCAATAGATGGTAGGATGGTAGGGATATATTTAATCTCATGTATGTGATTTTCGTTGATCTTTAAGGTTTATAAATATTATTATATATGATTATATATCATTTATAACAGCATAAAAATATACAAATATAGGCTTATAAGTGATCTGAAACAATGATGCAAGTGACAATAAGTGCGATTGACAAATTTATTTTCACTCCTTTCTATTACTTTTTTTTGTTTGCAGATGATCCAGACCTGTGTCATTGGACCGTAGAAAGAAGATATAATGACTTTTATATATTAGAAAGCAAATTAACGGAATTCCATGGACAATTTACCGATGTGCAACTTCCTCCAAAGAGGCTTTTATTCGGACCCAGAGGATTACAATATTTGGAATCTAAACGACAAGTAGGCTAAAAAAAAATCTCTAAATTATTTTTGCATGATTAAAACTATCTAAAGCTCGGATATACTGTATATTAATTATACGGTATATGGACCCTGTTATGCATTAGTGTGTTAAAAATTGAGTTAAGTACGAAATATTGTTTCAAATGCTATAATTAATAGTATTTTTTATGAAATATGTCCTAGAAAAATTTATATTTAATATTACTTGCACAATTGACAAAAAAAAATGCTATATAATCTAATCAAAACAATGTAAATCAGAAAAACTTTAATGTTAATTTTCTCAAATCTCGGTACCTGGCGCTTGACACACTAATGCGTAACAGGGCCCATATATACTGTTATTATTTTGAATTTTATTTGAAAAACATATGCTTTTCTTACATTTATGCCCAGATGAAAGAAATTAATCTTATGATTAAATCTTCCGAATACACGAATTTGTGGCATTTGTTTTTGAGCTGTAGTAAACTGTCAGAGTACTCGCCTCTTGTGTTCGGAAACAAAAACTTATTTCAATTAGGTAGAGTTTTGTTTGAAAAAAATGGAATTCAAGTCAACATATCGTTTTTGATAGCAAATTTGCGAGATGTTTGTGCTTATGATTGGGCAAAATTACACCCCCTGGACTACATTTTTTCATTTAATGTTTCATTAATTTCTAGGTATTTGAAGATTTCCTACAACGTCTTCTCCAAAAGCCTGCATTACGTGGAAGTGACCTTCTTCACGCTTTCTTAACCTGCTCCGATGATTTCTCGACGGCATTACAAATGGGTTTGGGAGCTGGAGGTCTTGGTGGAAGTGATGGCCTCGGCAGAATTATAAAGAAAACTGTGCCCCTTCGGCTACGCAAAGAAAGAGGACAACATCTTGAACCGTTTCTCTCCACACTCTTCGCTTCAGCAAAAATTAAATCCAAGTAATTAAAGAGAATATGAAATGAGCCATATTTAAATCATCTATATTTAAATAATAAATACCGTAAATTCATAGCCTCTTATGTAAATGAGAGACTTTGACTGGCAACTCATTCTTATCTTTATATTTATAGTAAATAATTTCTACCATTTTTAAGTTTTACTGCACTACAAGTGACCCTGGTCAGCATTCTTGACCAATATTAATATTTTTTTAGTAAACATGAATACAAAGATGTTACATCTGAGCCGGATCGAAGGAAACTTCGATCTTTACATCATCCAATTTTTGAAGACAATTTTAAATTACCTCCGGCCGAAGGTTTTGCTGCTCTTTCGTCCAGCCCTGGTGGAATATGCATCGAGGGTTTCTACGACTGCATGTTATATCTAGGTATTCGTTTAATAAATTAAAAAAACAAAACAAACAAAGCTATTTATATCTTTTCTTCTTTTACAGTCGCTCGTTTATTGCAAGCTCCGACAGCTATTATTCGATTTCTTGTGTCACTACGGCAGCCTCTTCATGAAACCTTCAATTCTTTATGTACTTTCTATCTCGATAGAAAACTTAAACGACTTCTTGTTCCACAAAGACTTGCTCATTTAATAAGACTTCTTCAAGGTAAATTATTATAGGTGTGATGACAATGTTAAATTCTTGGATAGATACAACCTTAATTTTAAAAGTGAAGGGATGGGCATATGGGCATAGGCAAAGGAAAAAAAACGAATTCACTCTGATGGTCTATAGACTGTATTTATTAAATATGCTTTATCTACAGAACTTTAATCGATAAATATGATCCTTGGAGTTGCTTAGAGGTCGAATAATCAAGCATGAACATTGGTTGTCTAATAAATAAAAAAATAAAAAAGGTCTATAAAAACAATTTTTACTTTTTTTTATGGTATTGAAATTAAGATCTATTCATGGGTATTTGGGTTTAGTTAGTACTTAAATTAAATATAAAATTTCAACCTACTAGCTCATTCTTGAGATATTTTGTTCACAGACACACAAACAGACCATTTTGTGGGTCCCACTTTTTGGACTCAGGGGACCAAACATGTATTTCCATCAAAATCTCGACATCGAATCAATACTTTCTCTAAAAAAGATAAAAAGATCTAGCAAAGGTCTATCTATATTTAGGGTGGGTTTAGAAAAACTTTATAATTTTTTCCCATCTTTAATACCCACATCGCTTCTGGCGAGCTCATTAAGGCTGAACGCACACCAATTGAGCAAAACGCTCTTGGACAAAACGTTTTGTCTAAGAGCAAAACGTTTTGCTCAATGCCAACGCACACCGATTAGGCAAAATGTTTTGCCATTGAACAAAATGTTTTGTCATTGAGCATTTTTGCCTAATCTGTGTGCGTTGGCAATTTTTGCTCAATGGCAGAACATTTTGTTCAATGTCAACGCACACCATTGTGCAAAACGCTCAATGACAAAACATACCAATTGAGCAAAACACTCAATGACAAAACATACCGATTGAGCAAAACGCTCAATAGCAAAACATGTTGATCAATGATGTCGAATCATGCTCAATTGTGTTTTGCCTCCTCGGTGTGCGTTGCCCCATAGAAAAGCATTGAAAAAACAGTTCTAGGCACGATTAGTCAAAAACGTTTTGTTCGAAAACGTTTTTGCTTAATTGGTGTGCGTTCAGTGCTTTGTAGTAAAGTATTTTTTACTTTCTCTTACCTACCAGTATATATATAATCTCTTTATAAAGAGAGAAAGTATTGGTTTCATGTCAAAAATTCGTGGTCGAGATGGACTGTCTGTCCGTAGAATAAAAATAATTAAAGAAAACATCAGGAGATATGTTCCCAAAAGAACATTATATCATGAGATGTTAGCCAAAAAAAATTAGGTTCATGGCCCGGCAGGAAATATTTTTTCTGAAATTTGGCCACCTCGGATTTAAATTCTACATTCCCCTTGTTTTAGATTTAATATTGATTATTTCGATCTATATTTTATTTTTCAGGTGCCATATTTGAAAGCAAGTCATCGACAAATTCAACAGCTGAGTTAGAAGCTCGTGCTTTTAGAGCTATGGAAAAAATTCAACAACTTTTCCCTCGGCCCCTCGCTCTTCTTTTTGGCAGTGGCTACGCCAAGGGTTTATGCACACTTTTTACGGCAGTTCAGAATCCACATCTCAACAAACACGTGAGTTTTTTATATATTTTTTTTTTTTAACTTTTTTTTCTTTATAAACAATTTTTCCCCTTCCTCTTTTGGGCCAGTACCTTCGCCAATACTTTAAACTTTCTCACTTTTCTTTACAATTTTAAAGATGAAGCTATTTCTCTTTCAGTTGGCTTATATTCTTCTTGATATCGTTGCATTGGAGCTCTACCCAGAATTGGCAGCTGGAGGAAGCATATCTCCGATCTCACCAAAGTAATGTTAATAATACTCATTCCAAAGATTTATTTTTTTTAAATTCTTATTTACATTAAAACTAATATATATACCGTATATTATATATACTTTTCGATTAATTGTTAATTTAGTTTTTATTAATAGTTACTGTTAATTTAAGACTGTTTATTTAAATGAATCTCGTAGAAAAAAATTAATAAATAATTGTTGTTTTATAAATATTCACTTTAAAATAGATTTTTTTAATAAAAATATAGAAAATAGAACTAGAAACATTTTACCCAACGATAAATAAACTAAGTTCACAAAACTTATATTTTACTCTATCATTACAAGATGTTCTAATTTTTAAATATATATATTTTTTATTTAGTTTTTCAAAAGGAAATGCAAATTAATTTAGTTCCTAATTTTAATTAGATTAAAAAGTGAATAGTAAATTAAAATTTAATTTATGTAGAAAAAATAAAATAGAGCCTTAAAGGGAAAAATAAGATTTTTTTGATCTCTGCATAATATAAGTTAATATTATTTTATATTATATAATATAGTTATAAATAAATATCATACGCAATATTTTTGTATTTTATCACCATTATCAGAGGTTCTTAATCTGTTTCTGAGGACTTTGTAGCATAAATATGTAGAAGTTGTTTTCTAGCGTGCCATTTGCATTACAAAATATCTATTAATTAATACAGTAAAACCCCTCTTATTCGACCTCGGATCAACCGATCCTCGGATTAACCTGCTTATTCCCCCCTTTAATATTATAAATCACATTTATTTATCATACATTATTATTATTATTACATATATTATGTATAAATTACTTTTTTTGTATTTCAATTAAACTGTGAGGTACATCATTGTGCAATATGTTCGTTCAGATGGTGAAGAGGAGGGGAAAGGAGTTCCCGAGTTTGTTTACTCGCTTGCTTCCCAGGCCATTTTTCTTCTATTACAAAGCCTTGAAATCTCTTAAACAAAAATGAGCGTGTTAAGAAAACGAAAACTTGTGATGAAAATGAATGAAACATCGAAACCTCGGATTAACCGGCCAAACGGGTATCCGGCCAGGATCTCGGGCCCGACCAGGCCGGTTAAGAGAGGTTTTATTGTAATTAAAAAAAAAAAAAATTTATCAATTATCCTCAGGAATAGTGAGTGACTTTTGTTAATACGTAGATAATAAACGCCAAACCATTTGTGAATTAGGTAAAAGAGGTTTTAGTATAGGATCTCTGTCTTCTTTTCCGTGAAAACGTTTCTTTTTTTCACTGCATTTCTTATTAACTATTACCGGTAGATTGTCCGTCTCTGACGCAGGGACGGATTAATGCAATTTTGTCGGTGGGGGCGGTTTTTTTTTTTTTTTTTTTTTTTTTTTTTAATTAAAGGTCTTTTTCGGCATCTATGGCCATTTAGACCCCGTCCCTATTTATTTACATTGATTGGAAGGCCATTCACTTTAAATAAATTTTTGTCGCATGCGAATCCGGTGAGGGCGGTTGGTTGGAAGATTCAATTTACAGGAGGGCCTCTTTGGGCGATGAAATTTTTTTTTTAAATACCTTCAGATACTGGCACCTTTAAGGTGATTTGAGACTTAAAATTTGTAGTTTAAAATAAATATATTTTAGACAAAAAAAATCATAATTTCTTTAGATTACTAGTTTTTAAAACTTCTTCAATTTTTTCTCGGAGGGGGCGGCCACCCCCCCCCCCACCCCCTCCCTTTAATCCGTCCCTGCTCTGGTGCAAAATGAAGCCTAAGCTTGCTAGTCAGAAATAAAGGAAGATTCATGCCCGTTTGCACCAACTCATCTTAGACCTTAAGCTCGTCTCACATCTTACAATTGAATTTGAAACAGGAAATCAGGTCTTGAGGTCCTCTATTTGTGCCTACACCGCATAAATAATAATAATAAGATATATTTATTTCAAAAAAATATATATTATATACGTATATAAATAGTTGAATAGTTAAAATGCCACATTTCGTTTTTTAGGTTATGGTAGGCTCAAGACGAGCTTAAAATTTAAGATGTTTTGGTGCAAATGGGCATAGGAAATAAAAAGTAAATTTAGATGACCTGTGTGCAACAATTATTTTCTTGCATTTAAACACCCCAAGTATATTAATGTGAATGAGATTTTATAAACCATTGTATTGCATTGCAGCGACTAATTAAAAATAATTTGTCTCTATTATTAAAAATATTTTATTTAAGTAATAATTTATATTTTACAACATATTATATAAATGAAGTTTTACATAAAAACTTATTACTTTGAATCTTTTTTTCCCTCCTCTGAGGCCATATGACTTGAAATAATTCAAACGATACGATTCAGTCACATTTACTTCTAAACGTTCGTTTATAGAATTGCTGGCAATTCATATTCACATTTTAATTATTAATGTTCACATATTGCGAACTCTACTAAATTAAGAACATTCTAAAAACTCATTAATGATTTTTGCTAGTTCATCTGAATCTATCATTGATTTATGATCACCAGAAATAAAATGAATCTTAACTTGATTTTTAAAATACTTCTGAAGTCCATAATCCTCTTCTGGAAACTTAAGTGTGAGTTGTTTTGGACGAATTAAAGCAATTTTAGATGAGAGAAGTTCTCTATCGTCTGGTAATATCAATTTATTATTACAAGCTAACAAAAACAAATTATGTATTCCCTGAATATAATTTTCCCACCCATCTAAGTCAATTTCGATTTGATCGTCTTTCAAAGTTTTCTTTAAAAATTCAAGTCTCTCTCTCCATGATGTTAAAGTTATTAAATGTTGGTATAATGTTTCCCGATAGGCCGAATCACTTTGATTACTGATAATTTCTATAATTCGCACTAGAAGTATTGAATCAATCCCGCTATTTACATCATTAATTAATCCTAATTTTTGATTTGCATAATTCATTGAATTAGCCAGTGCATATATAAAATCAGGTGAACCATCAATAAAAATTAAACGACATCTATATCCTAAAATTTCAAGTTTCTTCACTAATTCAAATGCAATTGTTGTTCCGATAGAATAAGCAACGAAGAAAATTTCTTGTGAGGTACAACATCCTACTTGTTTAGTAATAATAGGTAACAAATCTTTAGTTATTTCTTCATAAGATTCAACCGAACAACATAAAGTTTGTAAACAATAAACCGGAGCATTTAGGAGTTTTGCCAAATTAGAGTAAATTGTTGCTGTACTTTCAATACCGGGAATAAAAAATATCGGATTTCCCTTATTTTTCAATGATGGAAGTTGAATTTTAGGTTCTTTTAAAAGTTCAATATTAAAAATTTCAATTAGATTGATTAAATTAAATTCATCATTTATTGATTTATCATCAATCGTCTTATCTTGTTTTGGAAGTTTATTATATTCATTTAATTTAGCAAACGTCATTCTTCTAAGTTCCTTTGCCGTTAAGTATATCTGAAACTCTCTTTCTAATCCTTGAATGATTTCCACACCCATCATTGAGTCCATTCCAAGTTCAGCTAATGTGACATGATGAGAAATAGATTTTAAATCTTGTACAGATAGTTTATTTGCAACAAATTTGAGTGGACTTGAAGTATCAAGAGTTACTTTTTCAGCTACAACCATTGATGATACAATTGGTGATGATTGATTTAAAAAGATATCTAAAGTATCCAAACAAGATGAGATACTTTGTAAAAGAGTTCCACCGACAGAAAAGTTTTGATTGTTTCCTTGCATTTTTGCAACTAGACCAACATCACCTACTGCTCCCCATTGGATTGCTAGGCCAGGAAAACCTTCAGCTAACCGCTTTTCAATTATCTTTTCCATTACCGAATTGGCCAAACCGTAATTTGTTTGAGAGATATTACCTCTTCCACATGAAACAGAAGAAAATATTACAAAATGGTCTAAAAGTGGGCAGAGTTTTCTTGAAGCTATATCTAACCGTTTAGTAGCCAATGCTTTTGGAGCCATAGCAGCTATAAAGCTTTCCTCTGTTTGATTTTCAAATAAATTATCTTTAAGGTTTACAGCTAAATTAAAAATGCCTCCAACTGGACCAAGTGCGATGGCCTTTTTGAAAAGAGCTTCAACTCCTTTTTCATTTGTGATGTCATCTTGACTTATTACAACACTAACATTGAATTCCTTTCTCCAAATATCTATTTTAGAAGCTTGGTAACCAGTTGTTACTCCTGAGCGAGAATTTAAAATAATTTTATAAGCACCTCGAATAATCAGCCATTGAGTCAATTCTAATCCTATACCTCCAAGACCACCTATGATAATGTAACTTTTATTCTCTTTAGCTAAAAATCGTGGAATACAAGAAACGAGTTTTGGTTCAACAGGATCATGTTCTGATCTAATTTGTATAAGTACTTTCCCAAGATGTTTCCCCGACGCCATATATCTGAAAGCAGTTTCTTGTTCGTCTTGCAAAAAAACTGTCCTGCGAATTGGCTTTATTGCGCCTTCTAAGATATATTTCGTTAGAAATCTTCTTATTTCATCTGTTCTATTATAGTCAAGGAAGTTGTCTAACATTAAGCAATGAAATGAAGCGCCTTTATTAAGAAATTCTAGTGATAAAGGATTGTTGATTGATAAATCATATTTTCCAATTTCTAAAAATCGTCCACCTTGAGCAAGGCAACCAAGACCAGCTCGTAATTTTTCTTCAGCTAAGGAATTTAGAACCAAATCGACACCTCTCCCGTTTGTTCTTGATATAACCATATCACAAAAACTACAATCTCGAGAATTACCAATATCATTAGGATCAAGATTTGGAAAGAGATCTAATAAATATTTTGTTTTATGAGGAGCGCAAGTGGCAAAAACTCTACAACCTGCATGTAGAGCTAAATTTATTGCTGCCTGTCCAACCCCTCCCGTTGCTGAATGAATTAATACACTCTCACCAGCTTTCATTTTGCCTTTTACAAACAATGAATATATGCATGTAGCATAAATAACTGGTACTGTGGCTGCATCTTCTAATGTCCACTGATCTGGTACATCAAACATTACAATTTTTTCTGTTTTTATATAGGTGGCTAGAGCATTTCTTTTAATTATTCCATATACTCTCCGTCCTTCTAGTGTTTTTCCGGAAAATTCAAAGCCCTGTTCGGATAGAGAACGATCTGATTTTTTTGCAAATGGATTTGCTAATTTTCCTGATGCGTACATTATATCACGGAAATTTAAAGAAGAATAATGAACTTGAATAAATTTTTCCGAAGGTGATTTTGGAGTCCAATTTTTTGGATCTAGATCTGTTTCAATCCATTTCAAAGAAGAGAGATCGCCTTTTACAGTAGTATCCACATATGCGCTCGGAGCTTTTATCAATTCTACCTTTTCGAGTGCTAAATGACGATATGAACCCCAAACACCATTGTTGAAAATATTAATACGAATATTTTTTGTTATTTGTTCTTTATAAAATGGAGTATTAATATTAAATTTAGGAGCTTTTGAATCATTAATCAAGAAACATTGCATTGGCACCATGCTATACTCTCTTATTATACAATTAAAAAAGCCCAAAATGCCACTAAAACTTTCATTCTCAGATACAAATATTACGCTTAGGTTTTCTTTAGATGCTTTTGCAATTGATTCTTTTGCCTCTGAAATCCATTCAAAAGAATCTGATTTAAAATTAATAACTTTATAAAATTGTTTTCTATTCTTTTTTAAAATTATTAACATCTCATCTTTTATAATATACTTTGCAATCATTTTAAAAAGTGAAAGATTGTCATCTAAAGAAATATTTACTTTTTCACGTAGTAGAATCATACCATGGTCGTCAAGATGTTCACTTAATTCAAAAATTTCTTCTCTATTTTCAATAAGATTATTACATATTATTATATTACAATCTTTCTCTTGAGAAAGATTTCGATGGCTCTCAAGAGATAGAGTGTTCTTCAATTTTTCTCCCTGCTTTTCGGGATCCTTTACACCTAATACCTTTATCTTTGCTTGATATAATGGTAAATCTTCAATTATAGTCTTGATATCATCACTTAAAATGTCAGGCATATCTGTATCTTCTTTTTCTTCATTTTCAAAATCAGGAAAAAATTCCAATATTTTAACTTTGTAACCATTTAAATTCTCCAACATCAAATGCGTTACGATACGTAAATAAGTTTTCCAATCATATGACGACGTTTTAATTTCAAATGGAATAAATAAATATTTTTCAAGGACTGGTGTTGCCACTGTTTTTTTTCTCTGTATTCCTGTAAAATCAAATCCACGAATTTCAACTCCTCCAGCTTGAATAATTTTCAAATTTTCACAAATCTTCACTGGCACCGAAATATATTTCATTTCATTCTCATCAATTACTTGACATTTCTCAAGTTTCTCTTTGTGCCTTTGCGGATCAATCACAACCTTTTCTAAAGTTGTGGGCACAAATAATCCACGACCTTTTTCGGATAATATTAGAGGCTGAAGCAAATTATCGATGAATGCCACCCAATTATCTCTCCATTCTACAAAACCTTTTCCATTTTCTAATGAAATATTTATTATTCCTTTAAATAACCCATCATAATGATATCCTCTTATTCTAAGTTCCCTATAAATGTCATCTTTTCTAATGAATTTATCAGAGCTTTCATTATTAGTAAATTTTGCAAAATCCCATTCTGTTGATTTGGTAATTTTAGCTCTTCCGCTGGAAACTAGATTAGAATTTTCATAAATTTCAAATAAACCACTTTTTAAATGGAATGCCACGACCAAAATAAGAGGACAATTATTTGGAATAGAAGTTGCTCTTATAAAACGAACATCTTCAAAAATAATAGGAAAATCCAAAAATGTCTTCGAAAAATGAATTTTTAAACAATTCCAAACAATGTACAAGTATCCTGTTGCGGGAAAGAGATTTCGCCCATCAATTATGTGACCCTCATAATACTTGTCGTCATTATTACCAATATGAACGTTAAATAGCATTTCTCCTAACCTGTCATCGAAATAATAAGTTGAAAAGAATTCATTTTCGTAATCCCATTTGATCAAAGGAGATATCATTGGCGTTCCTCGAGATACAGGCCATTCTATCGTTGGATAAAGAAGATCTAATTTTGGTTGAGCTCCATTTTCAAATAGTTTACCTAAAAGATTTAAAAATGATTCTTCATTTTTATTCTCTCTTCCAAAATTGAATATATCAATATTATCTGTTAATTTATTTAATAATTCCGTCCGAGATAATTCAATTACGCAAGATCTTTCGCTAAAATGTGACATTATATGATTCAATTTAGGAAATTTTATTAAAGAAAGTGTCAAATATTCATCCAAAGGAAATTCTCTCTCGGTTTCCGTCCTTAGCCATTGAGAAGTACAATTTAAACCTTTCTTGTTAAATAATATTTGATCTTTTTTAATTCTATCAAATAAATTTATTTCATTCCATGGAGTCCAAAAACTGGCGAGATCATCAAGCAAAATAAAACCATTTTTCTTTAGGAAATCACCCAAATTAATGTTTGCTTTATTAGACATAATCAAACAATTTTCTTTGAATGCCGATATCATTTGAATTTCTCCGGAATAAATATATTCTTGCAAGAAATTAATATTTCTTCCCAAATATATGGAATGTTTTCGGTTTATTTCTTGTGAGATTTCCCCAAGTTTGAAAGCAATCAAAATTGCTTCTTCTGCTGTTAGCATACCATCAGCAAAAGCTGCAACAATTTCTCCATATGAAATTCCAACAAAATAATCCAATTTGATATTTAAGGTTTTGAAAATATTAATAATCCCTATTTGTACTACAACATAAGACACTATTGATTGCAAATCTGATTCCTCACAACCGGATTTGAACAAATTCAACAAATCAAAAGAGTAAGATTTTAATATTTCTGAAGCAGCTTTAATGAACTCGTAAAAGAGAGGGACTTTCAAGAGACTTTTTCCGATACCAGCCCAACCTCTTTCAAGGCCTGAAAATACAACAATTAACTCTTTTGGACGTCCTGCATAATAACTTGAATGTGTTACTTTATAATCTTCGCTAAGCAAAGCATATCCCCTGTAATTATGTCCTGGAATATCATAAGTATGAATAGAATGAAAAAGACGAATATATTCTTTATCTATTGGCCGAGAAGTTATCTGTAATAAAAATTTAAGAAATAATTAATAATATAATAGGTAGAATACTAACAAATTCATACTCACATCCGTAAAAAGATTATTTAGTGCTTCTTCGGTTCGACCAGACAAATTTACTATTCGAGGTAATTCATTCGAATACTGAAGCGGATTATTTTTTATTTTCTTGTTCCACTCAACTAAAAAGTGAGCATTCGCACCACCAAATCCAAAACAATTGATTCCCACCAATCCCCCAGGCAGAGATTCTTTTTCTGATACTACTTTCATTTTTCTTTTTATTAATCCCTTAATTTCGTTTTTAGGTGTATTGAAATAGATATTTGGTGGAATAAATCCTGATTCCATTGAAATAATAACCTTTGTTAAGGAATTTAAACCCGAAGATGGTTCGCTATGTCCGATACTACTCTTAATAGATCCTATTAGAAGGGTTGACTTTCTATTTTTACAAAAAATTTCTTCAATTCCTTTTGCTTCTTCTGGATCGCCCACAGTCGTTCCAGTTCCATGAGCTTCTATATAATTAATCGTCGAAGGGTCAACCTGAAAAATATATAAAAGGAATTTGTTATCAATATGCAATAACTGGCAGGGCCGGATCTAAAGGGGGGGGGGCAGTGGGGCATGTGCCCCGGACGGCAGATATCAGGGGAGGCAAAATACACAAAAACAAAATGAAATTAACAGGTGCGGATTGCCACCTAGGCAGTGGACTCTTTTGCCGCCCTCTCCCCTTCAACCACCCCATTGAGAAATACCCTAACACGCTGGTGGACTTTTCTGATTACCTATACCTTTTCAACATCAAATACTTTTCTATTTGAAAAAAAAAATTTAGGTATGTAAATAAGAGGGTTTTTTTCACAAATTTTGCCGCCCCAGGCGCATGCCTAGTTCGCCTCTTCGTAAATACGGCCCTGGAAATTATTTATTAAGAAACGTTTGAAAAATGAACATATCGCAATCAAAGGTTCTATTTAACTATAGGTATATTACCGTCCACATGAAAAGGTACCGAATCTTCACTGGGCTAAATTAAAACTTTTTAGGTAAAGTACTATTTCCAGGTGAGGAATCTACTCCAAAAGTTGAGAAAAATCTAAAATCTTAGTGTAAGGAGCATATAACAAATTTCATCGATCTGGCTACTTTGGGTTTTAAGAAATCGTGTTCACACATACACACATAGGCATAGACACACACACACACAGATATAATTCCAAAAGAATATACGAGGAAGTTTTGGGGAAGTCATTCCCCGCCACTGCCTCTCTGCCTTTCCTACACAAACAAATTTAGGCCCCCCTCTTAAAAAAAATTCTGGGACAGTGGTTGTGGTAATCGTCTGGATTGTCCCTCAATCCATATCTTCAAAAATTATAATCCCTCTTATTCTTATTCTAGAGGCAAATTTGCCTGCACCACTGTTATAAGTTTTATCACGTAAATGACCAAAACAAAAATTTTTCGAGACATATGTAGCTCACCGAATATTTTAGTTTTTATTTATTTGCCAACGGCCATTGGGTAATATGTAATTTCATAAACAAAAGATCTACCATCAATATAAAACTCACATTTAACTAATTAATAAAAACATAGTCTCTTTACATATTTTAAACAATTTACCTTCCATTTTCTATTTTTTGTTCTTAATCTCAAATTATTGTATTTTTTTTTTATTGGGTTTATTAGAGAATAGAAATGTTAAATACCTTAGCTTCTCGGTAAAATTGCGTCATTAGGACCTCTTGTAGCATTCCTGACGGATATGTTATCCCTTCATCCTTAAATCCATCGCTGTTTGTTTTCGAATGTATTAACCGGCAATAAATTCTTCGAGAATTTTTTGCCTTTTGAAGTATTATTACAACAACACTCTCAGATCGAGCATAGCCATCAGCTTTTTCATCAAACACTTTACATTTACCATCTTTGGACAGTACACCAAGCCAAGCAAATTGACGCGATATGATCCAATCTAAGCATAAATTTGAACCCCCAACGATTGCTGTGTCACATGTGCCCTCTCTAATTGCTCTGAAAAATAAATTAATTTCTTTTGTTGAATAGCAGATCGTGGCTGTAGATAATATGTTTGAAGTGAAAGAAGATCCAGCCTCTATTTAAAATGAATAATCAATACACTTTTTTGGAACGTTTCGACAAGATGGCAGGGTGGAAACGTTCCAATGAAGAGAATAGAAAATTAATCATAACTACCTTTGTTTTTAACATATCAAGCTGAAATTTTTAATGAAATATTTAGAAAGAGTGTAGATTTAGAGAAAAAAAAATTAATAATTAATCATTAATCTTTATACGATACTAGACGCAAAAGCCCCGCCTTCGGCGGGGCTTTCCGTCTAGCCGGGGGCTGCGCCCCCTGGACCCCCTTGCTCGCCTACTTATATACATACCGGTATATAGATTTTCCCTTTTCATTTTTATATATAGAGATTATTTTAACGGTTAATTATTCATGAACTTAAGATTTTTTGTGAATCATATCCTTTCCGGGACTCTCCCGGTACATAGACAAAAAATTTACGCCGATATTTTAGAATTCAAAATGTAAATAAATAAAAAAAATCGTAAACATGGGTAAATATTTATATTTTGTTACCATGGCAACTATTTCTCCTAATTTTTATTTTTTTTTTATTTTAACGGATAATTACTCATTAACTTATTGTTATTTGTGAAACAAAACCTGTCCGGGACTCTCACGAACATACACAGAAAATTTCATCATAATCGGTTCAGTCGTTTAGGAGGAGTTCAGTCACATACACACGTACAGAAGAATTATATATATAAAGAAGATTAACCCCCAAAAAAACTACTCAAACTCAGTATTTATCAAAATTTTTGGAACAATGTTCAAATACACTTTTAGGGCAAAGGCGATGTAGATAACAATGACAATTCTTTTTTCAGTAAAATATGAATTTCAATTTTTTTTTTTTTTTTTTTTTTTTTGAAAAAAAACATTCACACTTTTTTCTCATTCGCACTCACACTCACACACACATTCACACAGTCTTTTCGGCAACTCAGGCCATTTAAGACTTTGACGATAACCGTTGTAATATATATATCTATTGGGGGTTCAGGCATTTCTATTTAAGCCATCTGGTATCCAAATGGCTTAAATAAAATCATCGGACTGCCTGGGTCCGAACCCGCGACGTTTGGTATAGGAGGTAGGCACGCTACCTACTACGCCAGACCCGGGGGCATGAATTTCAATAATGTCAAAGAAAACAGTGGTAGCGATTAATCTAAGCCAAAACTATATTAATTCATAAAATTCGATTTAAACAAAGTAAATACAATTTAGATGCATTAAAATAACATAAATAAATGGTCATTTTATCTTTCTCCAGATTCAACAGATCCTTAATTAATACTGTGTTTGTAGTAGACAGTGGCGTAGCTAACTTAACTTTCTCAGTACTGAGAAAGTTAAGACCCAACTTTGCGCTATTTCAATAAAAAAAATTTTTTTTGTTAAGTAATTTGCAGGGCCGTAACGAGGGCATGGCAAAACAGGCGCTGGCCACGGGCGTAACTGAGCTGGGGGCGCAAAACAAAGGGGACCGACCTAATTGTGAGCTGCACGGCGTTTTTATTTACCAACATTTTAATCAGTGAGGCGCTACGGGGGATAGGGGAAATGGCCTCCAACAATTATATCAGCTCCCACCCCCTCTCCCGTAGCGCCTCACTGATTATATTGGTGGTAAATAAAAACCTCGAGCAGCTCACAACTTGGAGGGAGGGGGAGCAGAAATTTGCTTATTCAGGGGAGGGGGCAATTTAGAATTTGAAATATCATTTTATATATTTTACAAAATGTGTATATAGGGAGCATAGATAATTTTTGCCGCCTCCGGGCCAGGTGATTTTTGCCGAGCGCGCCAGCCCTCCCCCATCACATGAGGTATAAAAAACAGTTAAATAAAAAAAAATAAAAGTGCTGGAGGTGGATTTGAACTCGCGAAGTTTGGTTACGTGAGGATGGGAAAAAAATATAGATTGCTTGAGGACGAATTAACCACTTACGCCAAAGATTATTTTATTGATTTAGGGAAATATAAGCTATATAAGAAACATGAAATAAAAGAAGTATTAAAAAAATTTTAACAATCCACAAATGATATATCATTTTTCATTAATTTTTATGCGGATTAATAATTTATAATCGAAATATCAATAGCATTCATAGTTTTCAAATAATTCAATGGGCAAACGTCAGATTGTTTATGCCTTGATGTAATTAAACCAAAAACTCTATCTAACATATGATACATGTCATTAATTCTTGAATTTTCCCTGATTCCAAAGAACTAAAGCCCTTTTAATTATATGATCTAATTTGGGAGTTATTAGCGATTAAAGTTAAGTCTATTCTCGACCTTAATGACATCACACTCAAATCTATATTATCGAAAAAGCTTATTTAGCATTTTCTGATTAAAACCAAATTTTTACCAGAGATTTATAATTAAAAAATGAGTTTTTTTCTAAAGTTTCATTGAGATTGGTAAAGAAATAAATAAAATATTGACTATTTTGTAAATTGAGTTTTAGAATTGGGATCTCAGATTCAAGCCTAGACCCGGTTCACAGAGCGCTCTCTTTACCAATCCGGGATCCCGAATTCTAAAACTAAATTTACAAAATAGTCAATATTTTATTTATTTCTTTACCAATCTCAATGAAACTTTAGAAAAAAACTCATTTTTTAATTATAAATCTCTGGTAAAAATTTGGTTTTAATCGGACAATGCTAAATAAGCTTTTTCGATAATATAGATTTGAGTGTGATGTCATTAAGGTCGAGAATAGACTTAACTTTAATCGCTAATAACTCCCAAATTAGATCATATAATTAAAAGGGCTTTAGTTCTCTGGAATCAGGGGAAATTCAAGAATTAATGACATGTATCATATGTTAGATAGAGTTTTTGGTTTAATTACATCAAGGCATAAACAATCTGACGTTTGCCCATTGAATTATTTGAAAACTATGAATGCTATTGATATTTCGATTATAAATTATTAATCCGCATAAAAATTAATGAAAAATGATATATCATTTGTGGATTATTAAAATTTTTTTAATACTTCTTTTATTTCATGTTTCTTATATGGCTTATTTGTCCTTATATCAATTATATAAAGTTTGGCTCAAGTGGTTAATTCGTCCTCAAGCAATCTATATTTTTTTCCCATCCTCACGTAACCAAACTTCGCGAGTTCAAATCTACCTCCTGCACATTTTTTTTTAAATCATATTATCAATTTCCTTTTATTTTTAATGCTAACTTATAATTTCATTTATCTGTCATTATAACGAGAGGGGGGGGGCGCAAGTTAGACACTTGCCACAGGCGCTTCATACCCTTGTTACGGCACTGGTAATTTGTTACGAAAATTTCTAATAAATACTCACTACCATTTTCAGGAATAAGGGAACAAATTTTTATTAAATAAAAGAGGAAAAAGAGTTCTCAAGTACCCAACATATTTAGATGTGATTACACTTACCTATACGCCAAGTCAAGACCATAACAAGCACTTGAACAAGCAGTGTCCGCGTTAACAACATTATTTGACGATAATCCAAAATAATAGGCGATTTTTTGACCCGCCATATGTCTAGGTGATTCTGTCATAACAAATTTATTTTGCAATCCATTCTTAAAAATCCTAAAAAAAAAAAAAAAACAATTTTCAAATAAAGACTTAATTCATGAAATTTGTGCTATTGTTACTACCAGTATTTCTCCAATTCATAAAAACACGAGCCTAAAAATATGCCTGTCCGAGAGCCATACAATTCTTTTGGATTGATTCCAGCATCTAGAATGGCTTCAAACGATTTCTCGAGCAGGAGACGAGTCATAGGATCCGTGCAGTGTGCCTGGTGAAGATGCACACCAAAGAAACCAGCATCCCATTTATTAATATTTATTATTTTTCCTGTTCTCTGAGGCGTTTCATCATTAGCTACAAATAAATAATAACATGAGAAATAAATATTCAAGAATTTTGAGTAGATAAGAGCGGTTAAAAAAAAAAAACTGAAATAAGTCTATGCAAATTTATTTTTATCGAATTGCTAAAGTATGGAAAAATTGCCTCAAGAATGAAAAATGAGGTAAAAATATTAAAATCGGCTGACAACTTCCAGTTCCTTATCGTAATTAAAATTTTTAGAAATTGACAAATATGAGCATTTTCGTAAATTATTTAGATAAATTAATTGAAATAAAGATAAATCCTATTTTACTTTGGCACTTTGTATTTTGAAATATTCAAAATTTCTAGGTCAAAATATTTCTAGATATACAAAATTTTTAGGTCAAAATATATCTAAAAATTTTGTATAAGCCAGAGGCGTACCGAGGCAGTTGGGGGCCTGGGGCGGCACTAGAAGAGGGGGCCTTTATACATTTTGTAACAGATTTTTTTTTTTTTTTTTGGGTGCTCATCTTTAAATATCTTTCTCCTCAATACACAATAATATTTTTAAAATACCGTATATCCCTGAACCCCAAAGGGTCAGAGCCTCTCAAAGAAAAATTTTCATTAAATTTTGTTTTTTTTTTAACTAAATTTTTCCGTTTTCATTTGAGCCCTGAGGACCCCGGGGCCTCTCAAAGATAAATTTTCATTTAATTTTTTTTTTAGTAGTAGGTAGCGTGCCTACCTCCTATATCAAACGTCGCGGGTTCGGATCCCAGGCAGTCCGATGATTTTATATAAGCCATTTGGATACCAAATGGCTTAAATAGAAATGCCAGGACCCTCAATAGATATATTAAACATACGAGTAAAAAGTCTTAAATGGCCTAAGTTGCCGAAAAGACTGTGTGAATGAGAAGTATGGGAAAATATTTATATTTTGTTACCATGGCAACCATTTCTCCAATCTCCTCTATGAAGTACAAGAGTAAAGTGGTCTTCAGAAGATTTCAATTGCAAAATGAGAATATACATTTTAAAGAGAATCTAAAAAATAATTGATTTATGAATTTAAAAAAAAAATCGTTGGAGCGAATTTTGAGAAAATCGAAAAAAACTGAAAAAGTACATCAGTAAAGTACTAGTACTTTTTGGCCGATTTTCATTAAAAGCTTATTTTCACAGTCTAGGAGGGTATAAAACTTAAATATAAAATTTCAATCTCCTAGCTCAATTCCTTCATGCTTCAAATTGAACACACACCCACCCATCCACAGACAGACCATGTCGCGAATATATATTAACATATATATAGAGGTAAGAGAAAGTAAAAAATATATTCTTAATTATTCAATTTTAGTTCCATGTGAATATTCTCTAGGAAATTCTAAACTCATTACAAAAGATCCGATGCGAATTGGTTGCGCGGTTTCCGAGTTATAGACAATTGAATTATCAATATTTTTATTCATTTCCAATGTTAATTATTTTGACCTCTTGATTTGGCCAAAGGAGGGAGGGTCGTGGGCGGCAGGCTCCCCCACCCCACCGCTCTGATTGTTGATGAGGAGAAAAAGCCGCCAGCGGCCTCTCCCCCTCCCCTCTTTTCTAAGAAAAATGATTTCTCTTTTTAAAAATAATAATTTAATAGCTTTTAAGCCAAATTTTTTTTTTTTTTTGGACATTTAGAAGAATTATAAAAATTGAACGAGAAAAAAAAAATTAATTAAGCAGTGAGAGAATATTGCCAAATAAATGATAGTTAGACCTATATATTTAGTTAGATGTAAAATCTTTCAATTCTTCATCATTACATGGTTGTAATATTTATTTGAAAATTTCGATATTTCGATCTTGTATTACTGTAGGGTAGTTAAATATCAAAGTGTAAAATTTAATTTAGATGAAATGATTTGAGTACTTCAAAATATTACTGAGGTACTTTTTAAAAGGGCATCTAAATAATAATTGATTTATATGAATTTTAATCTAAAAAGTAAAAGATTTACCATGTTACCATGGCAACCATTTCAGCTATCTTTCCTATGAAGAACAAGAGTAAAGTAGTCTTCAGAAGATTTCAACGGCAAAATGAGAATATACATTTTAAAGAGCATCTAAAAAATAATTGATTTATTAATTTAAAAAAAAAATCGTTAGAGCGGATTTTGAGAAAATCGAAAAAAACTGAAAAACTACATCAGTAAAGTACTAGTACTTTTTCGCTGATTTTGATTAAAAGCTTATTTCCACGCCTCAGAGGGGTGTCTAACTTAAATATAAAATTTCACCCTCCTAGCTCAATTTCTTCATGCTTAAAATTGAACACACATAGGCAAGAGAATGTAAAAAAAAAAAAAAAAAATAGGGGGGCCGTGAGTTATTTATTTGGTTCGCAACTCAAAAGGTTTAACAAGCACTGAACTAAATGTCTAAAGCAGGGGTGGGCAAAAGCCGGCCCGCGGGCCGGATCCGGCCCTTTTGCTTACTTTATCCGGCCCGTTGAAAAATCCCTTTTATGCGATTTTGTTGAAATCAACAGTATAAATAATCAAATATATAAATAATAGAGTATTATAATTTCGAAGAGCCGTAACCATATCACTACTTTTATGTACGCAACATACTAGGTCTGTTCGATTATAATCTTTCATTAACTGATTTATTTAATGACCATTAATTTAATATAATGGATCATATTTCTTTAAAAATTACGTGACATATTTTACTGGGCAAAAATTGTTAACTGTCAAATTTCTTTGTCCAAATGCTTTAAAATGATACTTAGAGTGTTTTTGCCTAAAAAAACTTCTTGGGCAGGGAAAAACTCCACCCAAAACATTCGGGTGTGGAAAGCGTACGCGGTATAGTCCTGCGGCCCGGGAGACATTTTGAAAATTTCATTTTGGCCCGCGCTTAAAAGTATTTGCCCACCCCTGGTCTAAAGGGATGGATTTTATTATTTAATATATTTAAGAGAAATAAGCATCTCTTTGATTGAAGGCAAAATATTTTGAAATTTTATTTTTTCTCAAAGGATCGAATTTTTTATAGAAAAATATGCAGTCTTTTATTCTTATAGTTAAAAAAAAGTTTCGAATAAAATTTTATAAAAGCATAAAAAGATGAAATCAATCAATTTGTCAATAATTTCAAATGCTGGGAGAGCATCAATTTGTTTTTTCTAATTCGATCGGCGCCCAGAGTGCAGCCAGGGAGCCTCGCTTCACTCTCGTCTAGGCTTTTTTTCACGCGCAGATTCGCTTTTCAAAAACTCGCTATATCTCTCTTATTTTTTGTTGGATTTGAGGAAAAATGCAAAACTGGTCTTTTTATTCAATTATAAAGCTATAGATATTTTTTTATTTAACTACGACCACATAAAATGGGGGTTTATTAATTGCCTTTTACATCTTCAAATTTTAAATGCCTCCAATTATCCTAATCCGATATTTAATCATGATTCATTTTCACAAAGATTTGATTACCTTCTCTAGTCTCATAAAAAATATTCTGGAGGGAAGGAAAAAGGGATTAAATATTTTGCCTTCTCTTCTATACATTGATATAGAATAGATAATACGTACTACCAAATTATTATTTCTTTTTAACTTTGCCCATCAACCGTAGCTTTGGTAGGGACCAATATTTTTTTCTTAAATAGTGGGTGGGCTGTGTGTTCAATTTGAAGCATGAAGGAATTGAGCTAGGAGCAGAGGCGTACCGAAGCAGTTGGGGGCTTGGGGCGGAACTAGAAGAGGGGGCCTTATATTGAATTTTTTTTTGGGGGGGTGCTTATCTTTAAATATCCTTCTCCTCCATACACAAAAATATTTTTAAAATACCGTATATCCCTGAACCCCAAGGGCCCCGGGGCCTCTCAAAGGGAAATTTTCACTAAATTTTGTTTTTACTTGAGCCCTGAGGGCCCCGGGGCCTCTCAAAGAGAAAGTTTCATTAAATTTTGTTGTTTTTTTTTATCTAAATTTTTCCGTTTTTACTTGAGAGCCCTGAGGGCCCCGGGGCCTCTCAAAGAGAAATTTTCATTAAATTTTGTTTTTACTTGAGCCCTGAGGGCCCCGGGGCCTCTCAAAGAGAAATTTTCATTAAATTTTGTTGTTTTTTTTTTATCTAAATTTTTCCGTTTTTACTTGAGAGCCCTGAGGGCCCCGGGGCCTCTCAAAGAGAAATTTTCATTAAATTTTGTTGTTTTTTTTTCTAAATTTTTCCGTTTTTACTTGAGCCCTGAGGGCCCCGGGGCCTCTCAAAGGGAAATTTTTATTAAATTTTGTTTTTACTTGAGCCCTGAAGGCCCCGGGGCCTCTCAAAGAGAAATTTTCATTAAATTTTGTTTTTACTTGAGTCCTGAGGGCCCCGGGGCCTTTCAAAGGGAAATTTTCATTGAATTTTTTTTTTTTATTAATATATGGGGGCCTATGCCGGCTCGGGGCCTGGGGCGGACCGCCCCCCTCGCCCCCCCCCCCCCTCGGTACGCCACTGGTATAAGCTTATTTGGAATTAAAAAGTGCAAAAGAAAAATAGGATTTCAATAAGTCCACAAAAATTACTAATAACTTATGCTAGAGGTCAGAAGTTCACTTCTAAGCTTTTTCTAAAGTTTTTCTAAATTACATTGAATCAGGGCCGGATCTAGGGGGGGGGCAGTGGGTGCCTGTGCCCCGGGCGGCAGATATTAGGAGGCGGCAATTAAAGAAAGATTTACTAAAAAAAAGGCAAAATGATATGAATTTTGTATATAAAATTTTAAGGAGGGGGCGGCAAATTAAATTTGCCCCCCTAAAAAATCTCCTAGTTCCAGCCCTGCATTGAATATCAATTAATTTAGAGAAATGTGATATAAATGGCCTCAGATGCCGAAAAAAACTTTAATAACACTAGTCGACAAGGTTTTTTTCACAAGATATCTGATTAGTGAACCTAGTGCATTTTTTCATTCTGAATTCAGATATGTAGTTAGAATTTTTCCATCAGGCACAGTTTTAGAAATATAGAGCAAAATAGATTTTAGTCAAAAATGGGCTCTAAAACGGCTTTTATTTAAAATGTTCAAATTATTTTTAAAGCGACACCCCGTCAAATTATGCAGATAGTTAGAATGCATATAAATTTAAAGTTTCATCCCAATCGGAGGACATTTAGACGTGCCGCAAATGGCTTAAAGTTTAGAAAAAGCGAAATTTTCAAGATTTTTTTTTGCTTTAGCCACCCCTAATACAATTTTAGATATCCCTGAATGCAAAAAACATATTTTTACAATATTCTATAGTTCTTTGGCTTTCTAAAAATCATTCATTCGTAAAAATCTGCTAATTATTAATGAAATTATAAACAAAAACGTGAGCAAAGAAAAAACACAAGTACAGTCACTGGACGAAAAAAATGGACTTCAATTGAATTAAAAAGCGAACCCTATCTACGAGAAGCTAATGTATCCTCTTGGAGCATAGGTTCACGGGCACTAACTTTATTATATATTATTAAAACAAATATTTTTTTGAATCTGATATCTTTATTTATACTTCTAAAAGAACAAGAGGTCCATTTTTTTCGTCCAGTGAGTATACTTGTGTTTTTCTTTGCTCACGTTTTTGTTAATAATTTCGTTAATAATTAACAGATTTTTACGAATGAATGATTTTTAGAAAGCCAAAGAACTATAGAATATCGTAAATATATGTTTTTTTCATTCAGGGATATCTAAAATTGTATTAGGGGTGACCAAAGCAAAAAAAATCTTGAAAATTTCGATTTTTTAAAACTTTAAGCCGTTTGCGGCACGTCTAAATGACCTCCGATTGGGATGAAACTTAAAATTTATATGTATTCTAACTATCTGCATAATTTGACGGGGTGTCCCGTTAAAAATAATTTGAACATTCTAAATAAAAGCCGTTGTAGAGCCCATTTTCCATCAAAATCTATTTTGCTCTATATCTCTAAAACTGTGCCTGATGGAGAAAAACTGAAATGATATTTGAATTCAGCATGAAAAATACTTCTAGAATTTCATATCTTCATTCTTGTGAAAGAAAAAAAGTTCATTTTTGTCGACTAGTGTAATTAAATTACATAATAAAATAATTTTAAAAATAAATTTTTTTTTAATTTTTTATAAAACTAAAAATCTATAATAGCCTAAGATTATTATTATTAGATTACATACATATAGGGTTGGTAAATATAAATTAAATAATATTAATAATCTAAATTCTTTTTTTTAATAGAATTTCATATCTTCATTCTTGTGAAAGAAAAAAAGTTCATTTTTGTCGACTAGTGTAATTAAAAAAAATAGGTTTTTTCGGCATCTGGAACCATTTAAGCTCAGCTCCTATTGATTTACAATTGACAGATACTAGATTCAGTTTACACAGGGGTGTAAATAACACCCCGCAAACCCCGCAATGCGGGGAGGCGCAGAGACCCGGGCGCAAAAATTTTCCACGCCACGGGACAATTAGGTTCCACAAAAAAAAAAAACAATTCGTTTCGGACCCCCTCCAGAAGGGATCAGCATCATTCTTGTTTCTGCGGGGGGGGGGGGGGCAGTCAATGTAGATACGCCTCTGAATTTACATAAATATTCATCAGAAAATACGTATATTTATCGCTTGACACGGGAACAAAGACGAGTACCACTGTGAAACCCTAGGATAATTGTAAAAATTAAATAAACTTACGAGCCAACCATCGTCTGGGATCATCGTTGACCATATCTATTTTATTAAAAAGATTCTCCTTCAGATGATAGACATTTTCAGATTCTGGATAGACGCCAGCAAGACCGGTAATAACGATCTCTTCTCCTGGTGCAGGATTAGAAAGAATTTCTCCAAATTTTAAAGAAGATGGTGAACAAAGAACATCTAAAATTTTATTTGCGTTCTCTTCATTTTTTGATTCCATAATTCGTTTAATTCAATTTCTAAAAATAAAAAAATTAATTTCCTAAGCTTATTGAGATTCACATTATTGATAGGTCTTACCTTGAAGAGGCAAAATAACTAAACTAAATCCGTTCTCTCCGAATTTTATAAAGGCATAATCAATTAGTTAGCATGTATATATAGATATATTCAAATTTTTATGTATATTTTCTCTTTATATAGTAAATAGATTAAGTCAATTAACGAACCAATTCC
The DNA here is from genome assembly GCA_023213315.1 of Euborellia annulipes. Classification (NCBI taxonomy): domain Eukaryota; kingdom Metazoa; phylum Arthropoda; class Insecta; order Dermaptera; family Anisolabididae; genus Euborellia; species Euborellia annulipes. The sequence continues at coordinate 57,349 of JAKCPI010024289.1, read as the reverse complement.
TGAGCTCATTAAATTAAATTGATTATTTAAAAAAAACAACTGAAGAGGAAATTATTTGTAGAATATTAAATAATGAATATTAATGAATAAAGTTGAATTATTAAATCTGAAGTAGTTAATTAGATATGGCATAAATATCTCTATCAATGAACATTAAAAGCCTATTATTGATTTATGAATATATCTATGAACATTCCCCTATCTATCCCCGAATTATCATCTAATATATTAATATATTTGTGTTTTTTTTTTTTTTTTTTTAGTTTCCTACATGCAGGGATGGGCAAGTTACTCGATTTTGAGTAACGAGATACAAAATACCAATTACTTCAGATTTTTGTAACGAAATACAAGATACCAATTACTCACGGGTTTGTGTAACGAGATACAAGATACCAATTACGTATTTCAAATACATTGAAAATACCAATTACAAACAAATTTTTCCTTGATTCTAAAATACTTTTTGGAGGGGTAATTCTGAAACTAGAGCCCTGCACGGGTACGGGTTGGCCCGTAGGCCCGTTACCCGCCCGGCCCGCGGGCTTTGGAGGTCATGAAAAAATTACGGGCGGGTAGCAAGTCTAAATAAACGGGTTCGGGCGGACGGGCATGCAAATGAAATTTTATTTAAAAATTGCTAGACATTTGTTCATTCATTCACTAAATCTCGGGCGGGTATGGGCGGGTTTGAAAAAATTCCGGGCGGGCCTGAAGAATGGTAAAAAATTACTGGCCGGGTACGGGCGGGAAGTCAAAAAAATACGGACACGGGCCGGTCCGGGCCCGTGCAGGGCTCTATCTGGAACCCTAAATAAATTTAGTTTAGGAAAGTGGCAGCAAAGCTTATATTGGAGAATACCTTTGGAAAATCGAAAACAATAAAATTAATCATGATACTAAAAAAAATTTATTTATAAAAATATGAAAAGGTTTCAAAAAACCAAGTTTTCAAAAGTTTTGTCGGATAATCTGGAACTTGATGGAGAATGAATAAACCCGCAAATGAAAACAATCTTTCAACTGGGGCAGAAGAACAAAGATTTAGTCGTTGAGAGCAGGTTGAAAGAAGAAAGCAAAAAAAGTTTTTTAACGAAGAGTGAAAATTTGGCGGATTGATTGAGTTCTCGTTACTGGTTTTTACTAAGATTCGGAGCAGAGAACCCACACGACGATACAGTAATATTAAATAAATTAAAACGGTTTCAGCTCCCTCTGCAAGACTTTTTACACTGCGGCAAATAAAAAAAAAAAGTATTTGGTATCTCGAATTTCAGATACCAATTACTAAAAAATGTAACGAAATACAAGATAGCAATTACTTTGCCTATGCTGTAACGAGTTACAAGATACCAATTAATATTGTATTTGGTATCTTGTATTTCAAATACATGTAACTGATTAACGCCCATCCCTGCCTACATGCGAATATCTTGTAAAAAATTGATCTATACATATACATTAGGGTGCTACTTATTATAAGAGGTCAAATTTTTTTTTTCAAATTTTGACAAGTGCCGGGCGGAATTTTGTTCCTTTGAATGTTAAAAGGTTGTCAGCCAAATTTGAGCTAAATTGAAGGGTGTTAACACGTGGCGCTCGTCTCTTAAAGTTTTCTGTGATCGCCCTCTTAAGGGATATTGAGTTTCTATTAAGTGACTTTTTAAATTTTACTGTATTTTATAATAAAACTAGTGACTTTCTTTATTAAAGTGATCATAGGCTTCAAAACGGGGGGGGGGATGTTTCCTTGCCCCTCTGGGCCAGGGGGGGGGGCAAGCCGAAATCATATATTTATAGTTATATATTATATTTATTAATGAATAAGAAAAAAAGCAACCAAAACCAAAACGAAATAATTTTTTTTATCTTTAGCTTTATTAAGTATCAATGTCGACGTTTCTGCCGATTTTTCTGACCTTCTTCAGGACGTAACGTATACAATGTTTGCTTAAAGGAGGCTCTTGGCAACGACGAATGTCACACTAATATATGTTAGGAGTTGCCAAGAGCCTCCTTTAAGCTCGAAGCAAACATTGTATATGTCTTGAAGAAGACCGGAAAAATCTGCCGAAACATCGACATTGATACTTAATAAAGCTAAAAAAAAAATTCTTAAGGGAATTAGAGCAATACAAGCAAGTTGACGAAGATATTGCGGAAGTGGCTATTGCTAAATTTGTTCATCATTTAATTTATATTATTTAAGTAAAGAATGCGTAACTTTAGTACTTTTTGATGATTCAATTACAGAGAACACCAAATTAAAGATAGCTCAAAAATTATTAGCGGAAATGGATGTAGATTACGAACATGAATTCGATGAAGTACAAGGTGAAAAAATAGGCGATTTTAAGAAATTGCCACTTAGAAAAGAAGATGTTTCCCAATTTTTACAAAGCTCTAATGAAGAAATTTTGCTAAAATTATCTAGTAAAATTTATTATGTAGATGTGAAATAGGAAATTTTTTGCATTTACTGGTACACCCATCAAAATGGATTACTTCTCTAGAATACCAAAAAGGAAAACATCTCTTGAAAGAACTGAAGGTTGTGCATGATCCGGCAGAAAGGGGTATCAAACTAATAGAGGATTTCAACGATAAAATTACACTGGATGAGGATCAAAAGCAATTTTTAGTGCAGGTGACTTAGGCTACATTTTATATTTTCTGAAATTGCCATGATTAATAACCTTATAAATAGGGGCCCCCCGGGCCGAGCCTTCTGGGGGGCCATGCCCCCCGGCACCCCCTAGTTACGCCCATGCCTCTCCCTCCCTTAACGCGTTACGTAATATGTGGACAACCCCTAAAGTATTTATTTAAAATTTATATAATATTCGTTTATTTAATAAAAATTGGAAGTGCGGAGATTGCTAATAAAGAGAAATAAAAAAAAAAGTTTGAAAATTTTATATACAGATAAAAGGGAAAATTTCAGAGAATATAGAACGATGAGGATCATCTTTTTACTATCATTTGATTGGTTAAACGGATGGTTAGATTAAAGAAAAAATATATTCTTAATTATTCAATTTTAGTTCCATGTGAATATTCTCTAGGAAATTCTAAACTCATTACAAAAAATCCGATGCGAATTGGATGCGCGGTTTCCGAGTTATAGACGATTGATTTATCAAAGTTTTATTCATTTCCACTGTTAATTATTTCCAGCTTTTGATTTGGCCAAAGGAGGGGAGGGTCTTGGGCGGCAGGTTCCCCCACCCCACCGCTCTGATTGTCGCTGAGAAGAAAAGGCGCCCTCCCCTCTTTTCCAAGAAAAATTCTTTCTCTTTTTAAAAATAATAATTTATCAGCTTTTAAGTTAAATTTTTTTTTTTTTTTTGACATTTGGAAGAATTATAAAAATTGAACGAGAAAAAAAAATTAACTAAGCAGTCAGAGAATATTGCCAAATAAATGATAGTTATATATTGTAAAATCTTTCAATTCTTCATCATCACATGGTTGTTATATTTATTTGAACACAAGCGATATTTTGATCTTCTATTACTGTAGGGTAGTTAAATATCAAAGTGTAAAATTTAATTTAGATGAAAATAATTGATTTATATGAATTTTAATCTAAAAAGTAAAAGATTTAAATTCTGTTACCATGGCAACCATTCCACCTATCTTTCCTATGAAGAACAAGAGTAAAGTGGTCTTCAGAAGATTTCAACGGCAAAATGAGAATAAACATTTTAAAGAGCATCTAAAAAATATTTTACTTTACGTTTTATTAATTAAAAAAAAATCGTTAGAGCGATTTTTGAGAAAATCGAAAAAAACTGAAAAACTACATCAGTAAAGTACTAGTACTTTTTGGCTGATTTTGATTAAAAGCTTATTTCCACCTTCGGGGGGTGTCCAACTTAAATATAAAATTTCACCCTCCTAGCTCAATTCCTTCATGCTTAAAATTGAACACACATAGAGAATGTAAAAAAAAAAAAAAAATAGGGGGGCCGTGAGATATTTATTTGTTTCCCAACGGGGCCGCGACTCAAAAAGTTTAACAAGCACTGAACTAAGGGTCTAAAGGGATGGATTTTATTATTTAATATATTTATGAGAAATAAGCATCTCTTTGATTGAAGACAAAATATTTTGATATTTTATTTTTTCTCTAAGGATTGAATTTTTTTATAGATAAATATGCAGTCTTTTATTCTTATAGTTAAAAAAAGTTTCGAATAAAATTTTATAAAAGCATAAAAAGATGAAATCAATCAATTTGTCAAATATTTCAAATGATAGGAGAGCATCAATTTGTTTTTTCTAATTCGATCGGCGCCCAGAGTGCAGCCAGGGAGCCTCGCTTAACTCTTGTCTAGGCTTTTCTTCACGCGCACAATTGCTTTTCAAAAAGTCGCTATATCTCTCTTATTTTTCGTTGGATTTGTGGAAAAATGCAAAACTGGTCTTTTCAATCAATTATAAAGCTATAGACATTTTTTTTATTTAACTACGACGAAATAAAATGGGGGTTTATTAATTGCCTTTGACATCTTCAAATTTAAACTGCTGTCTTTATTTTCTAATTATCCTAATTTATTGTTTTATTAATTAAATAAACACATTTAGGCCTTGATTTTGATTGAATAACTTAGTATATAAAATATTCAAGCAAAAACAATGAAATTTTAGTCTGAAAATGATTAAAAATCGATTTTCCAAATTTATTTTGACATATTAATTTTTACTTTCTCTTAAAATTCAAAAATCAATTATTTTTTGATGCTGTTCTCATTTTGCTTTCAAAATAATTTGAAGACCACAATCAATCAATGGAATGTAATTATTAATATTAATATATCTTTTATTCTTCATACGTTTTAATTTTATTTTTTAATAAATTTATAAAAAATATGTTTTTTTAACATGAGTGAACAGGCGAATATAATGTCGGAGCGACAAAGTTTAAATTTATTTTTAATTAACTTGTAATTAATTTTTTTATTTTTATAAATGTAATTGTTACAAACTTCAGGTATATTAATTATTATACTGATTAGCATTATTGTCTTTTTGTTGAAAAAATTATCTAAAAAATAAATAAACATCTTCTACCCGAAAGAGTCTTTTTTATTGTGCTTTTCCTCTACATAATAATAGAGTGTGTTGGCGCCAAAAAAAAAATAACCTCCTCTCTGTTTTTGATCTCCGGGTATAATCATTGGAAATTATTATTATTAAATTATATATATTTATATATTGTGTATAGAAAGAAAATCTTTATAATTGAATAAAATATCTGATTTGTGCTGCACTCTTGTGGAAACTTTAAAAATTATACATATAATTCTAAAAGTCTCCACAGGATCGCAGCACTAATCAGCCTGAGATCCTCTTAATTTATATGATAAATTTCCAATGATTATACTACCCGGAGATCAAAAACAGAGAGGAGGTTATTTTTTTTTTTGGCGCCAACACACTCCTTTATTATTCTAATCTCCTGTTCACTCCTGTTAGAAAGACCATACATATTTTTAATACAAATTTATTAAAAAATAAAATTAAAAAGTATGAAGAATTAATAATAATCATTATATAAATATTAACAATTAATTAATTAAATTTGTTATATATAGTCTTATAGTCAAAATACATTAAAAAATATTATATTTTCTAAATTAAATACAAATTTCAAGATCAAATTACTCCACAGATTAGTACTATTATAATACTGAAAAACGAAATTCGTAGCGCCGTAATCATCTCAAAAATTTTATATTTTCTAAAATTAATTGAGAAAAATATTTTAAATAATTTTTTTTATCTAAATTTTTGCTTTTTTAGCCGAGCCCTGAGGGCCCCGGGGTCTCTCAAAGGAAAATAGGAAGATGAAAAAAAGAGATTATTATTTAAAATGTTTATTACACCATCTCTTTCACATAAATACAGAGTATTATAAATAAAAAAAAAATTATTTTTATTATATATATTTTATACATTTATCATCAAAAAAATACATTTCCATAATTTTAATTAAATCCAAATAAATCACTCATTCAATTAAAAACAAACCCTTTTGGTTCGAAACGGATCTAGTAAAAAAAAATTTGTTAATTTTACATATTCAAAATATTATTAGGTCTAATATTGATTCAAACAAACTTAGTGTTTCTTAATTGTTACAAAGAGACAGGTAGATAGATCACTTCTTCTTCGCATCTTTGAGACCAGCTCCGGCATTAAATTTGAAGAAAATAATATCTCCATCTTCCACAACGTAATTTCTTCCTTGTTGACGATATTTTCCAGCAGCCTAAAAAAATAAAAAAATAAATGCCTTATTTTAGTCTATAAATAATTTAGGTAAGAAAATTAATTTCTTCACAATTAAATATAATAAAGACTCCGTTACATAAATTAAAAAGCTTTTCAGAATTTTTTTTATTGTAAAATATATTTTTTTCTTCTCACCTTTACGCCAGATTCTGACCCTTCTTCTTTAAAATCGTCGTATTTCATCACTTCAGCCATAATAAAGCCTTTTTCGAAATCCGTGTGAATGCGACCAGCAGCTCCAGGGGCCTTAGTTCCTTTCTGAAATAATAATAATTTGTTTGAAAATAAGACTTTTTCAAATTATATCACTGATAGATGTTCAAATAATATTAATAATCTTTTGGGGATGGGATAAAAGTTTGATTTCATTAAAAACTTAAAAAATTATTTATAAATTAAATATGCCGGCGTTGATAGTTCCTGATTCTCTCCATAGAAAGCAACTCAATACCAATATGTAATTTAAAAAAAATAAAAATGTGCTTTCAATGGCTCTCTGGGGAGCCGTAGAATTCTTTGCAATAGGATAATAGATAAACAAAAAATTAACTTAATCGAAAAATGAATAATTTTATGCTGCATAGATAATTTACAGAGAAACACTTTGAAAATTCAAGTAGAGAATGACTTCCAGAAAATGTGCTTGCTGACAAGGCGGAACGCCAAACGGAGAACAAACATGCATCAACAGTTGCCTATTTGGGTTCTTGCAGGGGAATTTCTAAAATGCTTTAATTATAACTAGAGCCCGGATTCCTATGCAATTGCATATTCTATTTGCTAATAGGTACGTCACTGAAAACCAATTTTCTATCCGAATCATGCCCCCTTGGAGCTAGGGTTCAAATCCTATATTGCATATTTTTGCATATTTGGTCAATATTGCATAAAGTTGCATATTTAAGACTTTTTGGATATTTTAAATTTTTTTTTCAGTAAGAGTTTCATTTTATTTTAATTTTTTAATTTTTTTTTTTAAAACAAAAAATGTAAATCCTTTATTACATTGTAAAAAATAAATAACTATATATTTTTTATTATTTATATCCTCTTTTAAGAAATAAATTTAGTTTTGCTAGAATTTTCGTTGGATGAATATCAAGTCAGTTGTGTTCAAGGGCGGATTCAAGGGGGGTAAAGGGGGTAATTACCTCCCCCCCCACCCCCGAGACTTGAAAAAAAAAAATTATTTTTAATGTAAAATTTTAAAAATTAATACTTAAAAATTTGATTTGTATTTATATTCTGGCAAACAAGTACAGAATGCGCCTTTAAATTACCGAAATTAAGAAAAAATTGTGTGCTGTGCGACGAGTCCCACCAGATTACCCCCCCCCCCTCCCCCCCCCCCCCCCGAGAAACACCTCTGGATTCGCCCTTAGTCGTGTTCCATAGTTCGAAGTCAAATTAATTAAAGAAAAAAATGCCAAAACAGGGGTCCTCGTTTGATTCAAAATTTTCGCAATGGATTGCTTTTTTTTTTTTAATTAAATTTAGTTTTATTGTGAGACCAATTTTTTTTTTTTTTTTTTTTTTTTAATTATTTCTTTCCAAAAATAAAACACCATTAGTTTTACATCAGTAGAAATTATGATTTACCTTTAATTTGAAGCCATTTACTTAATATTTTTGCCATAAATATATTGCATATTTTGCTGCATATTTTAATACTTTTACTGCATATTATATGGCATATTTAGCGATTTTTGCTGCATAAAAATCCGGGCTCTAATTATAATATTTGATTAATTTCATTTTATATAAAAACTATTTATTATTTTTATTCTAATATAAAAAAGTAGATTCCTTCGTTTTTTCTTAGAATTCTGTGTATTACATATTTCAATTTTATTTTTCCAGCCTGCTTCCTTAGACGTAATATTAAAATCCTATGGGAATTAAGATTAATTTTATTCACAAGGTGGGTTTTGTGTTTATTTAGAATGTGTTATTGTTAATTAGATATTGAATTATGAGATTAATATTTTGAAAAATGTGAAAAATAAACTTATACAAGTTTAAAAATCTGGTGTGACTGGCGCACAGCACACAACTTTCTCTTACCTTCGGTAATCGAAAGTTGTGCACTGTGATTGTCACACCAGATTTTTTGTGTCGACATATATTTAGTTCCCGACAGTACGGAACATTTGAATTCAGATGTAAAATTTATAAGTATGGGAAAATATTTATATTTTGTTACCATGGCAACCATTTCTCCTATCTTCCCTATGAAATACAAGAGTAAAGTGGTCTTCAGAAGATTTCAATCGCAAAATGTGAATATACATTTTAAAGAGCATCTAAAAAATAATTGATTTTTGAATTTAAAAAAAAATCGTTGGAGCGAATTTTGAGAAAATCGAAAAAAACTGAAAAAGTACATCAGTAAAGTACTAGTAATCTTTGGCCGATTTTGATTAAAAGCTTATTTTTCCGGTCCCGGGGGGTGTTTAAGTTAAATATAGAATTTCAACCTCGTAGCTCAATTCCTTCATGCTTAAAATTGAACACAGACACACCCACCCACCCACCCACACACAGACAGACCATGTCGCGAAAACCACTTTTTTGGATTCAGGGGACCTCAAAACGTGAAGATCCATCAAAATCTCGACATCGAATTTTTGACATGAATCCAATACTTTCTCTCTATATATATATTACATATATACATAGGTAAGAGAAAGTAAAAAAGTTTAAGCCAATTCACGAATCGAACTGGCCGAAAAATTAATCTGGATTTGTTATATATTTATGAAATTTTTGACACCTGAATACAGGGTAAGAGGAGTGAAAGGCGCAAAGTAAAATATATAATGAATAATTTTTGAAATAATAAATACAAATTTGCCCTTCTTTCCCGAAAGGAAAAACTAGAATCAGAAATGCATTGTAAATTGGGGGAGACGAAGGCCGACTGGTTAATACAAGATAAATACAGAAGCGTACCGAGGGGAGGGGGGGGGCGGTCTGCCCCAGGCACAGAGTTGGCATAGGCCCCCAAATATTTGTCTTTGAGAGGGCAGCGGAAAAATTTCATTTCCCAAAAAAAAGGTAAAATAATTTCAACAGAAGGGGAAAAAAATTTTCCGCAGGTTGGAAAAATAAAGTTTCTAAAAAAAATTTTTTCCGCGTTGAACTCTTGTACAAAATGCATATAGGCCCCCCCTCTTCTTTTTTTTTAATGGGTGCATAAGGTCCGAAGACCTAGTGACGTTCTAGTGAGTTCTAGTGACGCCCCATGCCCCCAACTGTCTTGGTACCCCTCTGGATAAATATGAATTCAAAACTTCAAATAAGCGATTCATTTAGTTGAGAAATGAAGTTATATTTTAATTAAAAAAAAAAGAGAATTTCCACATATAAATACTGCATATCTTAAAACATTACAAAAATTTCAAATACAAGCCACAATATCTATATTTTTTTATATATACTGTACATTAGTATACTGGCTTGAAGTTTTATTTAAAAGAAAATATTTTTTTTATTTTTTTATTTTTTAGCCCATTTTCGGCTATCGAGTCTATTTAGGGGTATGAATTTTATTTAATAAATCGAGGGACGTTCCACACGCTGATTGCTCGCAGTCACCAATCCCGAAATTTCGCAGTGATTGGCATGCAGTTTAACTGCAGCGATTGTGGTGACTATTGTTCTTCTCCGTTGCCAGCCCCTCCGGCGGAAATAATAATAAAAAATATTTTTCTGGGTAAAAAAATTCTTTCCTGACCCATCTATAGCTACTGATCAACAAATGCCCTTTAACTATATTTTTTTGAAATTAAATATCAAATATAGGCTATATAGCCTATCTTATTATATGAAATAAAAATTGAGAAGGCAGAATTACTCTTGGAAAAAGAAGAGCTTTGAAAAGATCTATTTAGAGCACAAATTTTCGTCCACACTATGTAATAGTAGGTTATAAAAAAAGACGCACCTGAATAGTCCAAGCTTTGACTTCGTCGGGACCGGCGGTGAAAAAGTACTGAAGTTGCAAAGCCTTGTAACCTTGAACTATGATCTTGTCAAGTGCACTGGAAAAGAACAGAAAGGAGATCATTTTAATGCGATATATCAATTATTTTACGGAAAGGTTACAAAATCATATCGATTGAAATAATAATGGTTGTATGGAAATGTGATTGTCTCTCTATCGTCATCGAGATTGTCTGGCAGGTTCTCCTCTACCGAAGCTGAACCCTATGATTAAGGCTTGTGGCGACCCTAACACTGTAATGACCGTGGTGTAATTGGCAGAATGATTGTCTCCGGCCCTGAAGAATTTTTCAGACTAGCGGACGTTTCTTTAATATAGCAGCAATTATCATAATCTAGTCAAGTGAGTTCTGGAGCCGGCATTTCTATCTATAAAAAAAATAAATGTAGAAATTCCATCTAAGGCCCAACTTGAAATTAAATTCTCCATCTACTAATACAATTGCATTTTGAGAGAGGATTTTTTTCATCTACATAAATAAGACATTAACCCTATTTATTTTTACTACTTATTTTCGAATTTTTTTTTTAAATTACCTGGAGGCTTTGTGTTCTTCTATGTAGGCTTTCCTCTCGGGCTCTTCCATATCCACTAGACGATTTTCATAAGCTCCAGAAAAAGGAATTATTATTGATCCTGGGTCATGTTTATCCACCCACTCCTTAATTTTAACTAACCTGAAAAATATGAAAAAGATTTTAATCTAATATATTGATAAATTATTTAAAAAAAATGTTTTTTTAAGTCTTTTTGAGTGTGCTGACTTTATCTAAATTAATTGCTAGCCGGAGTAATTTAAATTACATTTCATTGGCAAATAGAACAAGAAGCGAAATCTTTAAAAGACTGGGCTAAAATAAGTTGTTTTTTAAATTTATTTAAGGTCTTTCTCAGCATTAGAGACCATTAAGACCTTATCCCCATTTTCCTAAATTAATTGATATTAAATGAAACGTAACGGGAAACGAACCCCTTTGAAGTAATATATGAAGAACGTGTTCCGACCATATACCAATATTTATTTTATATATCTTTATAATAAAATAGGATTGCAGTCAAAAATAAAATAAGATAAAAATTCAAATTTATTTGTCCTTCACTTTTTAGCTGTTGATCATCCGATGCAACGTCCAGTTTTTTATTTCTAGGACGCAGTTTAGTCATCTTATTTATTAGTTTAGCTTACTTGTTTTTACTTTATTTTACTGATAATTAATTTTTCTTTTGGGTTGTTGGTCACCTATCCTGGCCGAATGTTGAAATTGCCAAGCCCATTTTAAGAAAAAAAAATTCAAATTTCTTTTTATTTGATTTTTATTCATTTATCGCCATTTCGGACGCTAGTCAAATTATTGCCATCAAATATACACGGAATTGATTAAATAAAATTACAAATACAATCAGTTTTGAATTTATTTATTTCGAGGTGATTTCTGTTTTTACAAGAAAATACATCTTTCTATATTGATTTGACATTTAATTGTCGTTAGGAAGGACGAGACGTCCAAAATGTCGACGATTAATTAAGAATCAAATTTTATTTAAATTTATTGTAACAAACAGCCACATCCATTCATATATAAACCAGGAAGGTGGGGTGGGGGGAGAAGGTTTATAAATTTTATGAATGTTAGCATTAAGGAAAATCCTCCTTTTTTAATGCCATCCTATAGAGGCTGTTTTTCTGTATCCTCTAATCATCCGAAACTCTCGACTGTATGCACTGGTCTAGTTTACTTATTAACTTTATTCAACATCTGATTACTGATAATAAAATTTTTGAATTACCTCATTTCTCCAATTTTAATAAATTATAATTCTTTAAAAATAAAATATTAACTGTTAATAAAAAAAATTTGACAAAAGGATTGACGTTAATTCGGGCTATATTTTGTGCTCGAGTTCCCATTTATATTTTAATCTCTGACTCACAAAGAACAAATTTAAAATTCATGTAAAAATCATATAAAATTTATAAATTCGAAATAAAAAATAATTTAAAAAAGAAATAAGTCGGTCCTTTTGCAAATAAATATTTCATGATGTTCTTTTATTCAGGTAAACAAGAGATTCTATTTGTTGAGGCGACATGCCTTGATTTTGAGAGCAGAGACCCACCCACTGAGAGGTAATTTATAATCGATACTCTGTTTGAAGAAGTCAGCAGAAGCAGCAGACTCATTTAAAATGGGCCCGACAACACCCACATCGGCCATGAGTCAGCTACAGCATCAATATGAATGGACCAGAGAGAAAGAAAGAAAGAAGGCATCGCATCACATCGGCTACGCCCAAACAGACCTATTTGTTCAGCGAAAAAGGAATGAAATTATTTCAAATATATGAGCTGTTTAGTGTCAAAAAACCCTTAGCTATTTTTATAAATAATTAAACTAACGTTCTATTGCAAAATTCTGATTATTGAACTAGAAGCATAACTTAAAATAACTAGAAAAATTTTCGAACTTACCATTTATTCTTTTTCTTGATATAATCTTTTTCCGCTAAGTTAACTAAGTAAATTACTGGTTTGGAAGTAATGAATTGGTATTTATTGAGTACTTCAATCTATAAGAAAAAAAAGTATTTCGGAGGTTAGTATTATTCAAACATTTATTTATTCAATTAATATAATAATATGTACTTTATGAACAGTACTATATGTATTTGTGTGTAGTACAGTCGGCACCACAAGTATTTGATGTGTTCGAGAGTAGAGCCTTGAGCTTAGGCAACCAAAATGGTTAGCTGTCTGATCAGTTGTCTTAAAAGTAGCTTTTCCCCTTCAGTGGCATTAAAAAATGATGATTTAATTATTTGTTGACTAGGTTCAAGGCTTCTCTCCCGAGCATGTCAGGAACTTGTAGTGCCGACCGTACAAAATGTGTGCCTATGCATTTTTTTGATTTCTATCACATCGAGGTCTTTTGGCATCTGAGACCATTTAGATTCCCTCATACTTCTGTTCCATTATGCTCAAAATAATAATTTTATATTTATCTTTTTTTTTTTTCAAAATATTTGCGACTCCTTTTTTAAAGATATTGATAATATAAAAATACAGTATTGGTTTGGGAGAGGTGAGCGACTGCCTAAATCCGCCTCTATATAAATCAGTGGTTCCCAACTGGTGGTTCGCGAAGGAGTTCAAAGTGGTCCGCGAGGCGGATGTCATTATTTAAAAAAAATGATTGTAAATTTATAAAAATTATTCGCAAAGCCCGCCTTCGTTTTTGTCTATTTCTTTCTAAGAGATTTGCCCATTTTTTCCCTTATCCTATGATCATTTCATTGAGTAGTATGGTGTATCCAAAGGAGCAAAATGTCCTGTAAAGTTTGAATCCATAATCGCTGCTATAGCTCCTTTGGTTGCGGAGATATTGAAGAAAAACTTTTTGAGGTAGAGCGCAATTTTTTTTCTTTTTATCAAAATAATCAATTCGAAGTATTTGGAATCTATGAGCAACCGTGAGTCGTGTGGTGATGATTTTTTTCAAAAAAGGTAGTCCCCTCCGAAATCCCGAAAAAATATTTTAAGAATTTTTCAAAGTGATCCGCGTGTATTACACAATTTTATTGAAGTGTAAAAGTGGCCCGTGGCTTAGATTGATTTGGGAACCTCTGATATAAATACATGATAGAGATTAAGTACAACAGTTGAGTAATATATTTGTAATTTAGAACTTTTATATGTTAATGTTCCGCGCAAAAAAAGTCAGGAGTGTTCTGGAACTCTAGAAAGATGCACTCCTTTAAGCTATTTTAATACTATTAGTGGTTCTGTCGTCCGAAGGCCGAGGAAAAAAGTTATATATTAGCCTACTATAGTCTCAAATTATACTCATTTAGATGTGAAGTTGAATTTGTGGTTCTAAAAGCTAGTAACAACGAATTTTATATTGTATTCAATTTACTACTTTATTTTTCTTTTAATTTAAAGTGAATAACCAATATACAATGATTTAAAAGAGTTCAACAGCCTTATTCCAAGGGACCACCCATCCAAGGCTAATTAACAAAGATCCTGGTGGTTGTTTCTCATTTTCCAGCCAGGCTCGCAAGCTAAATCAAGCCTATCAAACACTTTATCGTTTGCGGGAATTTTTTTCCGTGAAGAAATTAATTTCTCTTTTCGGGTCGTTGCCTATTTCTCTTTAATATAAATATATAAAAAATACCCGGGTCAATGTAATGATGAATTACAGTCAGAATTCGAATCGACAGACATATCGAAGTGATTTATCCTATGACAAAGCATAAAATGACGTCTGTCTAAAAAAAAAAAAAAAAAAAAAAAAGAAACACGTAGGGAAGAAACATTCACCTTGAATGATCGACAATTATTAAACTGATACATATTTATGACAAAAAACACAATGATAAATGTACATTACTATTTGTTAGACATATGGATATAAAAGGATAAAAATAAATAAAAACATACAATAGAGTGAAGGACCTGATATTAGAATAAACATCGATTCAACTTACGTCATTTGCATTCCAATCCCCTTCGCGAATTTGCCTCTTCTCGTCAATTAGGAGTTGTTTGATTTTGCAAAGGATGTCCTAGAAAAACAAATTGATAATAATATAAGAGAAGGATGTAATTCAAGAGACAACAACTTAAACTTATTTCTATTTTATTTAATTACTAGCCTTATGTTTAAATGTCCTCGGTATAAAGAAATTATGAAGATAATGAATTTTATTATTAGATAAAAGATATTTATATTTTACTTTCTAGGTGTCAAACTTGGTTCTTTCCAGTTGAAAAATAGAATGATTTTTTTGATATTAGACTAATTACAAAGAAAAAGAATTCTGCTCAATTCCTTCCATCATTCATCAACTTCAAATCAGGCTCGGATTCACGGAGGAAGCGATCTGTGTATTTAAAAATTATAGCTAATTAATTAAAAGGAAGCATAAATTGTAAAAAAATTTTGAGTTGCTCATCGCCTTAAAATTGAACAAAAATTTATCATCTCGCAGAATTTCCTGAAATTTGTTTTCATGAATTAAGATTCTATATTGCGTAAAGCTGGGAATCTCAGATTGGAAGATAAGGATATTAAAACCAACTTCTTCTCTTTCACCAATTCAATTTATTGTAATTCCCTATACAGGGGACATCATCAGTGTATATCTGGGAATTTAGGCATTATTTTATAAATTTTATAAATTGTAATTTGAGGATGGCCCCTGTATAGTATAGTGCCCAACTTCCCAGATGTGCACATCTCAGATATCTCCTGTATAGGGCCTGAAATAAATGCAATAAATTGAAGTGGATAGAGAGAAAAAGAGGCTGGTAAGAAACTATATATTTTTTTTTAAATTAATCAAATCAAGATTTTTTTCATTATTAAAAATTCTGTAAAATGCTTAAAAAAAAAAATAAATATAAACCCTTTAATATTTATCCTCAAGATTTGCTCCTATTTCAGGGTATGGATTAGCACTTTCCAAACTTCATTCATATGTTTAGCCCCTTTTCTCCATATTTTTTTTTATTTTTGGAGAGATATTTATTTTTGGAAAAATAGAAAAATTTTCAGAAAAAAAATCTTTTGTAAAAATATTTTTAAGTCAACAATCGGATATGTAAATCATTTTTTTCCTTTAAGATTATAGATGTGTTTGTTTAGCTTGCTATTGCAGTGTAATTTACACATTTTACACTGCATTCTGTTCGTTTCATTTTTGCAAGCTAGGTGCACGCTAGCAAAACTTGCACCTTTTGACCAAGATAGCGGGCACTTTTTACCATGGCAAGGGAAATGGAAAAAACCATATCAGATAATTACTTATAATTCTTATTTCTATTTAGTTAACAAGAACAAACAGAGGAAATGGCACATATCGGTTACGATTGAGTCAGGGAATGTTACTAAAATAGGACCAAAACGCCACAAATTCAAAAGAAAGAAAGAATTTGTTTATTAAAGCTTTTGTGGTTTGAAATATTATAATACAAAAATGTGGTCTATAATTAAAAATTCTCCTAATAAAAAAAGAATTAATAAAAAATCTTGATATGAAAAATAAAATTATTATTTCAATTTTGATAAATAAATTTGTTCGGAAAATTATTGTTCAGTGAGTTCAGATTTGTCGATACGAAAAAATGATCCTTAAAAAAAAAAAAAAAAAAAAAAAAAAAACTGGTAACGGGGCGTGGGTGGTGCTATTAGACCAACTCCAGGGGGTCTTCAGCTACAGGTGAAAAAATGTCCAGTCACTCGGCAGAAGACGCATCTCACACCTCCATTAACTATGTTTGCAAGTCAACATCCGACAGTAATAGTCGAGTCGACCTACCAGGGTGTGATTAATATTATACATCACATGTACTAGAATCCTTTTATCTTGACTTGATACCAGCTTATTACTTCCTAATAACGAATTGTGCTCGCCCGTCAAGTTTGCTTCACTTTTATCTATTAAAATCATAGGCTTATGAGGTTACATTTTTTATTTGTACTCTAGTGGCTAGAGCCCGATTCTTTTATCTGCATACATGCAAAGAGAATTCTCCAATTTATTATTCATATTAATTATTCCAGATTTTTCTTAATCTGAGAGATCATGTTTATATGCTTAGCTAATTAATTTAAGTGTTCGGCAAATTTTACTTTCTCTTACCTCTATATGTTAATATATAGTCTTCAATTCAAGATGTTCCTTTCTCGGCTCTCTTGGTTGAATTTAGGTGGTAGGTTTTCAAATTTTTAATAAAATTTTTGAATTTTATTAACAGAATTAAATGGGATATTTTTGAATTTTATTAACAGAATTAAAAATTTGAAAACCTACCACCTAAATTCAACCAAGAGAGCCGAGAAAGGAACATCTTGAATTGAAGATTAAATTCTACCGGCTCAGCATTTGTAAATTTTAAAGTTAATATATAGATAGAAAATATTGGATTCCTATCAAAAATTCGATGTCGAGATTTTGATGGATATAAACGTTTTGAGGTCCCCTGAATCCAAAAATATCTGATGCAACCAGTCACACCAGATATTTTCATATTAAAAAGGTTAAGAAACACTGCCCAAGAGTGTCCTCAGGTATTCCACGAATACACGAATCTCAAGAAGAAATAAATTTCTAATTTCCTGAATTTCATATAAGGCAGAGTATTAGGCCTATTTTATTTATTTTATTTTATTTGCTCGAGTACTTAGTTTTCCACAATTTTTCCTATACTGCAATTTTTTTTCACACATACAGTGAAGAGGTAGTAAATCTTTTAATAGGAAAATTTTCTAACCGCCCACTGGTTAAAATTATTTGATGATGACCAAAAAAAACAGAACAATACTTTGATGATTGATGATTTATAAAGTAGAGAAATAACTGATTTAAAAAATTCACTGGTATAAAGCAGAATAACAGAAAGTTAAAGCATATAAAAATAATTACTTAACAAATTATTTATGTTGAACTTTCGCTATACAAATAAACACAAACACTAAAGACTTTTATGAAAATGTTTTTAAGTCATTTAATAAAAAAAAGTAGCTTTTTTATCGGACAAAGCTTCTACCGCCCACCAAGAAAGGTGGAACGCCCACTAGTGGGCGGTAGGGACCAGGTTGACTACCCCTGATTTAAAGTATAATATTTACAAAATAATCTTAATTAATTTTAACTAATTTTACTATATCTACATTTACTGATGCATTCAGATTAAAACTCGAATACTATCAGACCAAATTGAATGAACTTTTGTTTTGATGTTTTTTCTTATTTAAAGATAAGACTTGATTTGTAATTATTCCTATACTTAATAGTATTTGTTTTAAATTTATTTTTAAAAAGATTACCTTCAGCTAATTAAGAAGTTTTATTTTTTTCTAACATCAGCAATTTTTTTTTATATTCACTTGGAACATTTTTTTGACCTATGTCTTGATTTTTTTTCCCTCTTAATCTCTTCATCTCAAAAAGATCACAGTCTAAGTAACTAACTAAGTATAGCTAATTATATCAAGGCAAGAGGCCGCCCTCGTCTAGCACAAAGCATTTTAAAGGCGGGCTGCACACCTAGTTTCTTTATAAAATTTTCAAGAAAGGAAGGTAAGAAGTTACAAGTTTGTTTTAAAAAAAACTGGTTCTGTGATTTTTCCAGAAAAAGTATGATGCAAATTTTTCGTTTTGAGAGTCAATGTAAGACTCACTTTCTAAGTATCTCATTATCTCATTAAAGAAAGTGAAATAAAAATTAAAAAGTAGGTCTCGATAATAAATTTCGAATATTCTAAGTATTATAGTTGTAGGTTTAATGAAATTAAATCATTTTATTTGCCACAAAAATTAGCATTATTTTTGTTGTCTTTGAGGAGAAACACAGAAAAAAATAACCTTTTTTTTCACTATTAGAAATAATTAAAAAAGAGGTGTGAATCGGTCAGCAAGGAGCGGAGTATAATTATTAAAAACCAAAATTTGGCCAGCTTCCTCTGGACCAAATGTTTTAAAACTCTAAGACGTATTTTCAGTCCTGAACCTAATTTTATAGAGCCAGGATTTATTCTGAAGAACAAGGGGGAATTTTTGGCTATTTTGTTCAGAAATTGAAAACAAAATTAAAGCATTTTTATTCCCAATCGATATTATTGGGACTAAATATAACCCATAACCAAAACATGATTGCGTCTTTTGCTTTCTCTTCGATCATTTGGTTTTTATGAATAAAAATCATAATAATCTTTAAAAACATATAACCAAGTATTTATTAATTTAAATAAGCGAAAAATGTAGGTACCGCCGGAAGTCGCACCACAAATCCGTATTTAATTTACTTTCTTACTCATTCTTAATTTTCTTCTAATAATTAAAAAAATTATTTTAAAATTTTGCATGCTACAATAAACAATTTGATCAATCAAATATTATCTTATTAATCGAAGAATTACTTAAGTTATTTATCCTGTCTTCAATTAGATTAAAAGTCTTAAATTTTAAGTTCTTAATGCACATAGGGGAAAGTCGGGTAAGAACTAATTAATTTGTTTCATCTGTTAACGTTCCTTTACCAAAAGATTTTATTTTATATAAGGTTTGCTAAGTACGTCTAACAGATTAATTGAAAATTTCGTAATTTTATTTAATTATTTAAAATTGAGTTGTTAGGTTAAATTTGCATATAAGAGAAAAGAAAAGTACTACTCACATATTCAGGCTTAAGTTTCTTGTCTCCGCCTCGTAAGACGGTACGTTCCAACTTTTCGAGGACATTATTAAGGAATTCTTGGTCTTTGAGCCTGAGCTCTTCGGAAATGATGTCCAGGTCCCGAACTGGGTTCACCTCACCTTCAACGTGGGTCACGTCCTCGTCCTCGAACGCTCCTGAGAAAAGAGAAAAAAAAACAATTGAAAACTTATTTTTAATGAAAGTAATTCTAAGAAAGCCTTTTAAAATTTAAAAATATCCAATAAATGTTTTTAAATTAAAAAAATCTGGTGTGATGGTCGCACAAAACACAACTTTCTCTTACTTTCGGTAATCGAATGTTGTGTTTTGTGCCTGTCATACCAGATTTTTTGGGGCGACATATATTTAGATTCAGACACAAGGTTTTACATTAGATAGAATTCAAGATGTATAATTTACGAACATGGGAAAATATATATTGTTACCATGGTAAACATTTCTCTTATCTTTCCTATGGATTTCAAGAAGAGTGCTTCAAAAGATTCCAAGGGCAAAATATCTATACATTTGAAAGAGCATCTAAAAAATAATTAATTTTTGAATTTTAATCTTAAAAATTTTAATTTAAACTCGGGAGCGAATTTTGAGAAAATCAAAAAAAAAAAACTGAAAAATTACATCAGTAAAGTACCAGTAGGCTACTTTTTAGCCAATTTTGTTAAAAAGCTTTGAGTCACGTCCCATGGAGATACCGATAAACAACCTCTTAGCTCTTTTCGTTCTTGAGATATTTTGTTCTCAGACACACACACACACAGCACAGACATACCATGTTGAGCAAAAGTATTGGATTCATGTCAAAAATTCGATGTCGAGATTTTGATGGATCTTCACGTTTTATTTTTTTTTTTTTTTATTAATTTCATTTAAAGTCTTTTTTGGCATCAAAGGTCATTTAGACCCCGTCTCCATTTATTTCAATTGGATTAGCTACCAATCCAATTTTTGTTGATGAGGCAGGATGCGAACCCTTGACCTTTGGTACCAGAAGCTAATGCCCTAGCCCTGAGACACAGGACAAGTGTTACTAGTACTTTATTTTTTCAGTTTTCCGACTTTCTCAAAATTCGGTCTAACCATTAGTATTTAAATTCAATTAATTTTTAGATGCTCTTTAAAATGAATATTCTCATTTTGCCCTCAAAAATTGTTTGAATCTCACTTTACTCTTGTACTTCATAGGAAAGATAGGAGATATCTATTAATTTCTATGGTAATAAATATTTTTCTAGGCATCTTGAATTTTAAAGTAGGACCTACCTCCGGAACCTAAATATATGTCGATACAAAAATCTGGTGTGACAAGCACAGAACACAACTTTGAAGTGTGTGATGTGCGACCAGTCACACCAGATTTTTTTATTTATAAAACGTTCATAAATCTAGAATTGAAAGACCTATGAGAGGATATAATAACTTGAAATTCATCACTTTTGACAATATTTGTCAAATTAATATAATCTCATCTATAAAAAAAAAAAAATTAAATAAATAGGAGGAGGAGATATATTATCAAATTATCCACAGTGTTAAAGTTGACATGTGGTTCGAAGGGCCGGTGCAATTAAACAAAAATGCGCAACGTTAATCACGGGAGCCTCCGCCGTCGCTGCGGAGTCATTACATCAAAGAGAAAGAGAAAAGCCTATTACATTTGTGTAATTTGAACTCCGAGTTCAAATGACCAGAACCAATGAATGGAGAAAAAAAACTTGTGATTATTTTTTTTTTATTATTTAAAAAAGTAAACTTGTGAATAAATATAAGTTTATTATATATTTAGGGGGAAAAATAAGTTTTAACATACTATTATTATCTATAGGCTAATAATAGTTTGTAATGTGATATCAAACCAGATTTTTTGTGTAGACTATATTTTGGGGCTAATTAAAAATACTGTAATTTTTTGTGTCACATAGATATGGCCTCTTTACTTTCTCTATTGAGGGCCTCTTTCTTTGGCCCCTTCCTACCTCCAAACATATCAATATAACTTCAGGGTTGCCTACCTCTTTTGAGGGAATTCTAATCAAGTGACAAATTTCTTTATTGGAAGTGTCGTTTATGAAAAAAATCCTGAGGGTGATCGAAAATAGTTAATATTAAGATATAACGAATTATGAGAAGGATTGCGAATAGCAGCCAGGAAAAAAATTAGATCAATTTTTTGTCTGATTTAATTTCTTCCTGGCTGCTATTCGCAATCCTTATCAAATTAAACAGCCATTTTCTCCATCATCTTAACGAATTATGTATGTTTTAAAGAATAAAAACATAATAAACTATAAGTGAAAGTTCAGAATTTCTTGAATAAGAGAGAAAGTATTTTCTCATGCCCAAGGTCTTAGGACATCTAAGTATTTAGTTTTCTAAGAGAAAAAGGGTATTTTTTAATTTTCTTTTTGAGGATATGTTTATTCGCTGCATCGGGAATCTGCTATTTTGTCTGATCTCAACTTAAAAAACTTTCTAATGTTTTATAATGATTAATATTTAATAAATTCAAAAATTTTTTAAATGAAAATTAATCAAGTTTCGAAATTAGGGAAAATTAATTAAAATAATCAAATACACTAGGTGATATGTTTCGATAGAGTAAAATTTGAGAAAAAAAAAAACCTTTAGAGGAGTAGTAGTATTCTTTGGCCAATTTTATTTAAAATCCTTGAGAGGACTAAGAAATGAGTGTTTAGCTTAACTATAAAATTTCAGTATCTATGGTTGTTTCATTTTTGAGTTATTAACAAAAAACACACATTTTTACTTTCTCTTACCCTATATATGAAATATATAGAGAGAGAAAGTATTGTTTGATATTTCACTTGAAATTCATTAAATTTATTGTGAAAAAGACTAAAATTCAAGCTAATAAGGAAATCCTCTCTTTTAATGGCAATTCTAAGAAACATTAAAATAGGCATTTAAAAGTAATCTCTTTCATAGAAATTTAGATAAATATTTTGATATTTTAACAGGAATTTTTTTTTTAAACACTCACACTTTTTTCCCATTCACACTAATACACACACACACAGTCTTTTCGGCAACTTAGGCCATATAAGCCTTTTTATGATAACCGTTATTTAACAAAATTAAGTTTAAAAACAAACTTTTTCCATTCTCATCAAATTCTCTATCGGAATTTTGTTCATGTCATTCAAAAAGATTTCAAAATTTCATGAAGATCCCAATTATTTAGATAGATTAATTAAAACTCCTTCATTTCCTGACAATACAATGAAGAGGAGGCCACCCAAGGACGAGGACTTCTCTTGATGGATGAGGCGCGCGACAAATGAAGGGCGGGAGTTTGCTTAAGGCCCACCGACGTATTCGTCTCACCTGTCGCTAGAGGAGATTTCATCAGATTTATGATACCGCTTTATCATCGTCCTTTTTTTTTATTTTAATATAGGATCATTTAATTTAGAATCATTTTTATTGGATTAATAAAAGGAAGTTAATTTTTTTCGTAGTGTTGATAAATTGGATAAGATGATAAGTGTGGGTTTTGAGATTATTACAGATGAACTGACTCTCTAAATTAATTATAAGAATGCAGAAGTATATACAAAAAATATATATAAGGTGTTTAAAATTTGAAGTAGTCTATTCTTTAGAAATTTATTACATTTTGCTTTTCTCCTAGAAATGCTTCAAATTCTGTTGTAATGTCATCCACGATTCAATGCGGTTGAAGTATATATCTCAGGGATAATCAACGGTAGTAAAATTTTCTTTTCGCACACCTGTTCTACAGTATTGGTGATTTTTAAAGTAGAAAGTAAACTTACATTAATTTATAAATGAGAGACGGTAAATTAAAACATACAATAATAACAACTAAATATTAGCGCGGGCTTGGTTAGCGTGCTGCATTGTATACCAAACAAAATTTTGTCCGAAACGTCTCCTTTTCGGCATTTGGCATCCAAAGGCTCTCTCTATTTGTGGCATCCGTACTTGCTCTCTTCCATCTCATAACATCAACAGCAACTTCTCTTCAGTTTATCTATATAAATTTAATTAATGAACTTTTTAATGAGATCCTTGAGGATGATGCTGCGAAGTTGTAAGTTATATCTGGTTCTGTTTTTGTAAGAAATAAACGAAAGTTTCTTCTTTCAAAAAATATTCAGGCGGTTCCTTTCTTTTTTTTTAATATGGAATGGACAATATTCACACTTTTTTCTCATTCACACTCACACTCACACACACATTCACACAGTATTTTCGGCAACTCAGGCCATTTAATACTTTAGACGATAACCGTTGTAATTAATATATACAGTATATTGTGGGTTCAGGCATTTCTATTTAAGCTATCTGGTATCCAAATGGCTTAAATAAAATCATCGGACTGCCTGGGTCCGAACCCGCGACGTTTGGTATAGGAGGTAGGCACGCTACCTACTACGCCACACCCGGGGGCGTTTACTTTCCTATAAATAAAGAATTTTTTTGAAAAGTTAATAAAATTGTTTTTCTGGCAAGAAGAATGGGCAACAGCATGGTATTAAAATGAAGATCAGGATGCATGGCCTCCGATAAACAAGACTGCTGAACACCCGTCGGAAGCGACTGATCTATTGTAATGAAAATAAATTTAATAATAAATTTATAAAGTCAGCATCAACAGCCGAAATGACTTTTCAATTGAAAAAAAAAAACAAAAAAAAAATGTTTATAAATATTTTTTTAGCAGCATTCACAACAAAAATGGCAATAAGGGACACAGCATTGATATACAATAGGAAGACATAAATTTAATATTTATAATAGTATGTATGCTCCGAAGAAATAAAGAAAAGTATTGTATATAATTTCAGAAAGCATTGATTCGAATCCCGCTTTGAATTATCAAATTACTTTCCCTAATGTTTAATATTTATTTGATAAATCAAACATCCAATTTGTTTTAAATTATTCTCCTGGTTAAATAAAATATAGAGGAAATAAATAAATACATCATTTTAATATGGAAAATGCAAATGAAATTAGTAATTTATAAGTAAAAGTTAAAGTTGAGATTCTATAAATGGAAAAGTAGAATGTAAAGAGAGGGAGGAAATTTGCTGACCACGAGCGTCACGCCAAAAGATACTTCTAATTTGAAGTTAGCTTGCTTCATGCATTTGCTTAAAGGCCTATGCGAGAAGGTGCTAATGCCAGGTATTTATGGGAGAGTTATTGCTTTCTAGGAAGCAATGAAATCGGCAGCGATCGGCTCTTTACTTTTAATGTATGCATATGCATAGAAAATGATAACGCATCGTGCTCGACCTAAGGATATTTGATTCTAAGAATCGATTCTCAACTTTCAACTCGTATTTGAAAGATAAAAATATGTGTGAGTGTAATTATTTTAAACAAATCAAAAGCAACTAACTCAACTAACTTATTATATAGGTCTTTAAAAGTATCAAGGATAGCTTATAGCAAACGAGATTGAATATATCATCTGAGTGGATTTATTTTTTATATTATAAAATATACAAACAATTATTAATTGCCGATTTGCATGTTTCATCTTATAAGAAAAGCTGTAGATTGCAAATTGTTTCTGTCATTTATATTCGTCAAGTTAGGATGCTTGTCACCCCTTTCCTCCTTAGGGTATCTGATTGGTAGCAAAATGGCGACGAGATCTAATGCAAGCGGCCCTAGACTATAACATTTTGTAAAATATATCACATTTCATCATTTTATTGTTAAAATAAGTAAGTCTAAATATATCTACTTCTTTTTTTCAATAAAATGTTGTTATGATCGTATATCTTATCTTACTATAAATAAAACTAAAGTGGGTTTCAGCATATACAAAAAGCCATTTAGCCGAAAGTCAACGAAGTGACCCTAACTGATGCAACTGGCCCTAAGTTTCAAAGATTTGTAAAAAAAAAATATTATATTTTAACTCAACTTTTTATAAAATAACTTGCGATGATGACACATAAATGTCGAAATTAAACTTTTAAAAATTATAACAAGCCTAAGTCTTAAGCCTACAAATTTTAGTATTTTTTAGAGCTCAAGAGAGGGGCGTTTATATAAAATTTAATTTTACTTTAAATTCGTAAATAGAAAAAATGACACTCCCGGGAGTCGATCCCACGTACTCCAGTGGTTTATGTCTGTGGTTGTTTTAACCTCTATCAAGTGCCTTATTTTTTTATTTTCGAGTTTAAGGCAAATAACTTTGGATCGTGAAAATGATATTTTCAAATTTTTAGAGAAAATGATTATTCTCATTTAAATAAAAATAAAATTTTCTCTCATTTAGAGCATCTTATGCCAAATGAGAAACAATATTTTGCAACTTTTTTGATTGAACAAACAATCTTGAAGATGAAGGCTGAACGCACACCAATTGAGCAAAAACGTTTTCTAACAAAACGCCTAAAACTGTTTTTTCAATGCTTTTCTATTGGTCAACGCACACCGAAGAGACAAAACACAATTGGACATGATTCGACATCATTGAACAAAATCTTTTGCCATTGAGCATTTTGCTCGATCGGTGTGCGTTGGCATCAAAACGTTTTGTTCAAAAAACAATTGGTGTGAGTTCAGCCGATCCCAGCAATAAGAAAGAAACGTAGCTTGTGTTTGAAAAAAGATATTGAAAAAAAAGTTGGGTTTTCTTTTTTTTCTCAAATTTTTCTGATCTTCTATTAATTTTAAGATATGAATCTTTCGTAAGAAAATCCGCAATTGGCCCAAGAATTTTTACATTTTGGTACTCACTGCATAAATGGAAGATGGCATCGCAGGCCTTAATATGAGAGAGGAACTCATTGCCCAAACCCTGGCCCTCAGCTGCACCTTTAACCAATCCAGCGATGTCCACTACGTTAAGGTAGGCTGGCTGTCGGCTGCAACATACAAAATGCAACTCTTAAATAAATATTTCTTTAGTAGCCCACGTTAACCAATTTAGCCCCCTCTTCATTTGAATTTATAAGAAATATTTTAATTCTAAATTAATAAAAATACGCAGTATAATTATACTAACAAATTAATCTAACGGGAGAACCTATTTTAATAATTGAGGTAAAGTTTTTTTTCTATTGTTTAGATGTCTTAGGCAAATCGTTGATTAAGACATTTAGAAATTAAACATACATTATTAATTATTTTTCTTTAGTCTAGAAATGTTGAATGAATAAATTGTTTTAAGCGTTATAATTACATTTAAAAAAAAAAAAAATACCCTTACTTTTTCAATATTCTGTAAAGTTAGTTAAAAGTTAGTCTGTTCATAATCACTTTAGCCTTTATATTAACCTATTTCTTTGCTTAATATTTGGTTCCATGGCCTCAATCGGGGATATAACAACATAGGGACCTAACCAAATTTAAGATAAAAGGTTAAAATAAATGACTTAGGCGGATTATGAAATAGGCTCGTGTGTTTTCACATGTTCTCTATTGCATCGATTTAAATAAATAAAGATAAGGGCTCGTTTATGCAAAAGATTTCAAAATTGGACCATTAAGTGAAATTCATTCAAATATGTCCTATTCCGAAAGCTGTTCCTATTTTGATTTTTAAATACAGTGGAACCTCGCTTAAGGAGCATAATTCGATCTAGAATCAAACTAGTTATGCGAAACAATTTTTCTCATATAAATTAATGTAAAATCCGATATGAGTCCCATGTCGAAAAAATACTCACAAAATGTTATGCATAACGTTTTTTTAAAAAAAATTAGTCGGGATTGGTGACCCAGAGCAATCAGCGTGTGGAACGCCCCCCGGTAGCCATCTGTACTTGTATTTAAAAATTACACGAATAAAGAAATAACCCCTAAATGGCTTCTGTAGCCGAAAAGAGTTAAAAAAAAAAGAAAATTAGAAACATATTGGTAAGTCGCTCGTTAAGCGAATCATTCTTTTACAATTTGTTTTGTTCGTTAAGCAAACTACTTGTTGAGAAGTGCTCGTCAAGCGAGGTTCTAATGTATTTCAATTTACTTTATTTTTTCGGCAGTGCAATCAAGGGTGTATCCAGGGAATTGCTTTTATTTTTTAGAGGAATTCTGTAAATTGTTTTCACTGTTTGAGATGAGAACGACTAATACCGCTCGATAAATTTCTACCTTCATCTTGAAACATTTTCGAACTTTTTTCGTAAATAAATCCAAAGCTACTTCTTTTACAAAATGACATTTATTAAACAAAACGTATATATTCTGTAACAAAGGATAGTTGTAGTCGTTAAAAATCGCTTAAGGGAAATGATTCGAAAGGAGTATTTTCCTGTGTCATTTAAGCTTACATGGAATAAGTATTGTAGAGCATTTAATTATCTTCAAATCATCTGAACAACCCCATTCCCGAATAAATTTTCAGGTGACCGCCCTGCTTCTTTTTGCTTATTTATGTGTATCAATAGATTTTACATTCTAGCCTTAGTATAGACTTTAAATTCTGTGTTATTTTAAGTATTTTGAATCGGTCTCCGAAAATCCTTGATTTTTTTATTGACGAGGCTAAAATATTAAAAAACTACAAAATACTGTTATATTTTAAAAATATATATAGTAGAACCTCGCTTAGCGAGCATCTCTCATAAGGGGTAATACGCGTAATGAGCAAAACAAATTGTAAAAGAATGACTTACTTAACAAGCGACGTTTCGTAAAAAGAGTGGGGTGGGGATGGGAAGTCCCCCCCCATGAGGGGGACAGCTCTATGGGGAGAATGTTTATTCGTATAACGAGTATTTCTCTTTCTTTATGCTCGTTAAGCGAGTTCCACGGTATTGATAAAGTATTTTTTAAAATAGAAAAAATTCATATAGGCAAATCAATTAGTTGATGGATCAACGATCAATAAATATTTAAATAAGTAAATAAAGATAAAAAGAAACTGTCTCATTTTAATCTAAAATAACAAAGGCTAATTTGAGAACGGAGCCGTCTATTATGATGCTGAAAAGCTTAAAGCTGGGCGACTCCTCGGCATCGGTTTAAAAAGGGCGAGGGAGACTTCAAACGGCGACTTTGCCTCCCAGACACACGCAAATATTTGATCCGTGGGCAATTAGGTGTATTATAGAATTTCTAAGGTTCAATTGGCACATATTGTCAAACGGCACGCGCCTCTCTCTCTACCCTTTTTCTCACTCACCCCTGTATAAATATACTCTCGCGACTTTGATCAGAGATTTCAGTAGCCGAATTAATGACCCCATTAGTCACTCTGAGACCCCGATAACTTTAAATTCTATTTGAATTTTTTTTTTCTTACAATTTATACCGATTAACATATTATTAGAGAGACGAATGAAGAATGAAAAACAATTACCGACCATTCATCCATCCTTTTCTCTATTTTTTTTTACATCAGTGCACATTCATGAAATTGGACCCTTTGGATATGAATTCGACAAGCTCTGAATGAATAGTAATTCGAAACTTATTAAAGGTTGATTTGAATTAAAATAGCTGATTTTTTACTTTTTTTTTCTTTTCAAATCAAGATAACTCACAGAAATATTCTTTATAACATAGTGTAATAGGGTGGGGGCTTGAGAACGTGAGTTCTTTTTTTTACTATATTTAGTTTTTCTCTTTATATTTTTTCGGCATTTGGAATTTGGGTCCTTATTTATTCAATTGATACTCATATCGCTCATTTTTACATTCTCTTACCCTATATGGACCTTGTTATGCACATTAGTGTGTCAAGCGCCAAAAAATTAAAAATTGAGATAAGCACGGAATATTGTTTCAAATGCTATAATTAATAGTTTTTTTATGAAATATGTCCTAAAAAAATTTATATTTAATGTTACTTGCACAATTGACAAAAAAAAAAAAAAATATATATACCTATATATAAGTTAATCTAAACAAAACAAAAAACTTTAATGTTAATTTTCTCAAATCTCGGTAGCTGACGCTTGACACGCTAATGCTTAACAGGGTCCATATATGAAATATTTAGAGAGAAACTATTGTTAGCAAGTGTCATAGCTAAAGCCCGGATTCCTATGCAATTGCACATTCTATTTGCTAACATGTATAGTGAGGGACAAAATTAAGTCCCACCCATGTTTTTTCTACTTGTGATTATTTCATTGTTTAAAAAAAAATATATATTTTTAAAAAGAAACTTCATGGTTCAAACCTAGAGAATTTCCAATAAAGATTTTTATTTTCTTTTATAAAAACAATGAAATAATTACAAGTAGAAAGGCGGGACTTAATATTGACTGTCACTGGACGTCACTGAAAACCATCCGAATCATTCCCCCTTGGCACTATGATTCAAATTTTAAATTGCATATTTGGGGGATATTGCATAAAGTTGCATATTTAAAACTTTTTACACTTTTTACTTTCTCGTACCCTATATATGAAATATATAGAGAGAGAAAGTATTGCGATCATGTCAAAAATTCGATGTCGAGATTTTGATGGATATACATGTTTTGAGGTCCCCTGAGTCCAAAAAAGTGGGTCTCGCAAATTGGTCTGTGTGTGTGTGTGTGTGTGTATGTATGTGTGTGTGTCTGTGTGTGTGGACAGATTTTTAGCATGAAGGAGTTGAGCTAGCGGATTGAAATTTTATATTTAACTTAGGTACCTTTGAAGAATCTCAAAATAAGCTTTTGAACAAAATCGGCCAAAAAGTACTAGTACTTTACTGATGTACTTTTTCAGTTTTTTTCGATTTTCTCAAAATTCCCTCCAAGGATTTTTTTTAAAATTCATAAATGAACTATTTTTTAGATGCTCTTTAAAATGTATATTCTCATTTTGCCGTTGAATTCTTCTGAAGACCACTTTACTCTTGTTCTTCATAGGAAGGATAGAAATGGTTGCCATGGTAACGGAATTTAAATCTTTTTCTTTTTTTTAGATTAAAAATCAATTATTATTTAAATTCCCATTTTTTTAAATTTATTTGTGTCTTTAATTGTTTCAAAGAAAACATATATATCTCTCTCTCACTTGCAAACATTATGGTCCCCTTTAGAACTTTTTAGGCATTTAAAATTTTTTTTTCCAATTCTTATGAAATTTTGTATTTATTTACGATTCTATATTGTGTATAAAATGTCCAAATATGAGATTAAAATTTTTAAAAATAACCATAGTTTATTTGAAGCAGTCAACATTTAAAATGCAAGTTTGAAACTAAGGTGCTATCGGAAACTAAATACAGGGTGTCCGGTAAAGAATGGATAACCTTGAAATGTCTTATAGTATAACTTATGGCCGTTCAGAAAAAAAATTGAAACAAAATATATCATAAGTAGTACCTAAGATATGATTTTTTTAAAAGAAAGGTCTAATTTTTTTACCTTGTTTTACTTTTATGAACACTACGATCAGAAATGAATGGATTCCATCGGTTTGTTGTTATTTTATTATTATACACGAACTATGCTAATAGATAAACAGTGAATAGTATGACTAGCTATTGCACTTTTTTATTAAAAAATTAGCAAATTAAAATAATTAAAATCAGTGTTAAAACGACCACCTGGCTATTTTATTTTAATTTGCTAATTTTTTAATAAAAAAGTGCAATAGCTAGTCATACTATTCACTGTTTATCTATTAGCATAGTTCGTGTATAATAATAAAATAACAACAAACCGATGGAATCCATTCATTTCTGATCGTAGTGTTCATAAAAGTAAAACAAGGTAAAAAAATTAGACCTTTCTTTTAAAAAAATCATATCTTAGGTACTACTTATGATATATTTTGTTTCAATTTTTTTTCTGAACGGCCATAAGTTATACTATAAGACATTTCAAGGTTATCCATTCTTTACCGGACACCCTGTATATCTCGACACAAAAAATCTGGTGTGACCAGCACAGTGCACAACTTTCTCTTACCGAAGGGTAAGAGAAAGTTGTGTGCTGTGCGCCAGTCACACCAGATTTTTTAACATATTTCGCAAAAGTTTTATTAGAGTGTCTTTTGAACCAGAAGTCATGCCATCTGAGGAGTGTTCGCACCAACAGTATGTAAGGAGTTGCCAAGAGCCCCTCTAAGGTTTGCTTTAATCATACCCAGCTTAAATCGTTCTCCAATAATATCTGGTCTCATGATTATAAAAACATGACACCTAATGATGTAAAATTGAACTCTTTAAGCGTGTGAGTAAACAAAATGTGGGTGGCCAAATATCTTGCTCATTTGTAAACCATTTCAAAAAGCAAATTGATGATAAAGTTATTTTTTCAATTTCTGTCTATTTTGCCATTCATTTAAGCATAATAAAATATTTTTAGGTTGGGTAAGTAATTTTGGTTTGAATATCTCGCTATTTCAGTTGTAGCTACGAAGAAATCGTTAATAGTACCGGTGGAATTGATTAAATATTATTAACTTACTAATTCACAATTATTATTAAAAATTATAAAGAAAGGAACTAACCCAACAACGGAACTAATCTTAAAAGACTACAAAAATGAAATAGTGTGATGTCTGTATAAAGAAGAAGAATGTGACTTCCCGAGTCGAAATCGAACGCCTGGTTTGAACCTTTTAGTCCTGAATTCCCTTGTTATTTGATGGGATGTTATTTATTTACAATTTTGTGAAAGCCTACTGATTCTACCAGGAGAATTAGAAGATTAAAACCAGTACTTGAACGCCTGGTTTGAACCTTTTAGTCCTCAATTCCTTTGTTATTTGATAGGATTAAAATTTGGTTAAAGCCTACTAAACCTACCAGGAGAATTAGAAGGTTCAAACCAGTACTTGAACGCCTGGCTTGAACCTTGCAGTCTTCAATTGAGGACTAAAAGGTTCAAGCCAGGCGTTCGATTTTGACTCGGGAAGTACTGGTTTGAATCTTCTAATCCTCTCGGGTAAAAATTAAAAACAGTGCGATCTCAGCGCCAAAGCTTTAATAGATGACCACCTTTCATTTTCTTTAATTCCTTGGATATTTGGATTTATTATCGATAAAAAAGAAGTAAGTTTTAAGTTTTATTTTCATTTTTTTCATTAATTTTCTTTATTATTATTAATTATTTTTATTTATTTAAGGGTCAACGTTATAAAAACTAGCCAAAACAAAATGATAAGGTTAGCTGTTATTTTTATTTTTATTTTTATTTTTTTATATATATGTTATCTTATATTCTATTTAATTTTTTCAATTATATTCATTATAAATTTTAGTTGTAAAAACACATTGGCCTGAAGAAGCCACTTTAATTTTAATAAATGAATACAAGGAACATTGGCCATTCATGTCATTTTGAAAGGTAAGAAGACAAATTAAAAAAGATTATAAATTTATAAAATTAATTTATATATTTTTCACATTTCCAGAGAACTAAATGAAGTTCTTACTGAAAAGAAAAATATTTTTCCACACGTGATAATGGTATAGGCCTACATTTACAGTCAAGATAAAAATTAATGTGATTTATTTTAGAGATGGAAACTCATTTTTACATCCATATTTTCTTTAAAACAATTTCAGTAATGAATCTCCAGAAATATTGAAATCGACACGAAGAGCATTTGGAATTTTTAAAATTTTTTAAATATATGTTATCTTATTCTCAAATTAAAGAAAATTGATATTTAAACAAAAAATATTTTATTTAAAGATTAATTTGATTTTCCTTTTATTTAAGAATTTAATTGTAGCGAAATGAAGAGCAAAACGTGAAGATCCATCAAAATCTCGACATCGAATTTTTGACATGAATCCAATACTTTCTCTCTATATATATTAACATATATAGATGTAAGAGAAAGTAAAAAATTTCGAATGTGGAGTGCCAAGTTGTATAAATTAGCAAAGAGGTATGCTTGTTTTTTGGCATTGAGAAAAATAACTTTTAGAGTGTTTTCTTCAAATATTTTGATGGCATTTAATAGGACTTCTTCATCAGCGGTGAAGTGCTATTAAATGTCTTCGAAATATTTGAAGAAAACACTCTAAAAGTTATTTTTCTCATTGCCAAAAAACAAGCATACCTCTTTGCTAATCTAACAAAATTATCAGAACTTTTTTGTCACTCTGTATATATGTATATAAACAAATTTTAAATGAGAATTCATAGGCCTAAACTAGGATTCCAGCATTCAGTACTGCTGGTCGTAATAGTAGATCTGGTAGACTTAAACTAGTATTTCGAATACCTGGTCTGAGTCTAAACATGTCAAAAAGGGACATAAGTAGACTTGTTAGAACCAAACCAGACTATCAAATTTCCATAGAAACCATGCTTTCAAATCCTAGTTTGATTCTGTTAAGTCTACTTACCCGGCAATCAGCGTGTGGAACGCCCCCCGGTAGCCATCGATACTATGTATTTACAATTAAATAAATAAATTTATCACCCCTAAATGGCCTCTGTAGCCGAAAAGGGTTTTTAAAAAAAAAAAAAAAAAAAGTCTACTTAGACAACAATTAGATTCTGAGGTTTTGTAGACTCAAACCAGGCGTTCGATTTCGACTCGGGTTATCTTCTATTTGAAATATCTGTTTGTAGTTTTGTTATTATGACTTTTTATGTTTTCTATAATTTATGTTGCCGCCGCTAATTTTAAGTAAGAGTTAAACTAATCTTAAAGAAGCGGGATATTGAATCCAAATGAAGGATTGTCCCGGAAAATGATGATCGAATAAACTCGACAGAAAAAGATTATGAATTTTTTTTTTTGGAAACCTTAAAAAGATGAAACAAAAATAATAAATAATTTTTTGCTATAAATACATTCGCATTATCTCTGCCTTTTTTTATGCGACTGATTGACCCTAATGACACCCATTCTCAAAATCTTATCTCTCTCCCTCCCTATGGGCTCGTTATTAAATAAATGCCCCGAGATTACCTTACAAAGTTCACGCCTGCAACGCGCGCATGGCTCGCATATTTTCCCATAGTTAAATTGATGGGTGATTTTCGGCCGTTAGGATATTTCAACTCCCACTAATTAAATTAATATCTTTAAATTTTTTTTTTATATATCTAATTTTCTTATAAATGCATAAGCCCTTTCTATATAAAAAAAGAACGTGTTCCAAAGAATTAATCTGTTGTTTGATAGTTGATTTTATATAATTC
The DNA here is from genome assembly GCA_023213315.1 of Euborellia annulipes. Classification (NCBI taxonomy): domain Eukaryota; kingdom Metazoa; phylum Arthropoda; class Insecta; order Dermaptera; family Anisolabididae; genus Euborellia; species Euborellia annulipes. Next base: position 22,752 of record JAKCPI010024289.1, on the reverse strand, counting down.
AATAATTGTATGATATTTAATTTTGAAAATTTTCATTCTCCCTTTTAATCCAAAAACATCATTCTAAGAATATCAACTCACACATTTGATTAGAACAAATTAAGACCGCTCTTTAACGTTTACGACAACATATATATTTATTTTTTCTTTTTTTCTAAAGAGATATTCTTGCCGAAATTACCACCATTAGATGACCCCGCTGTTTAAGGGTCCTTAGGCATTATCTTAGAATGAGATTATTAGGTCTTCTTCTTTCAAGGTCCAAATATAACGATAGGGTTTAATGTTTACATAATTTCCAAATCAACTCAAATTTTGATGCCTTTCTTGAGTTTATTTTTTCATCGCGCTATTTCTATTCTTCTTCACCATCACGATTACCTTTTAAATTTTAAGTATTTTTTACTGTATAAAAAATATTTTTTATTAACTCTAAATGCTTGATTTTCTGTCACCATTTTTCTAAATTAATTGTTCTTGGCGAAGGGAATTCCCTAGCAGAAGAGGTGAGCTTCACTCTGTAACGGTCCACTGGTTAATAAACCGTCTATTAGATCATCACTATTCAACAATAATTCTAAGAATCTAAAAAATAGAGGAGGAAGTATTCATTGATTGTTGGGCGCTTCCTTTTTTTTATAATTTCTTTTCTCTTATACAAAGTCTTTGAGTTTGAGTGAAAGATCTTTTTTTAAAGAAATTTAATGTAATTAACTGAAAATAAGTTTTGGTAACCGGTGGCGGTTTATTTAGTCTAATTGTCGCGGTCTCCTCTCTGAGAATGGCTTTAATTGGTCAAAGGAGGCGGCGGCGGTGGCGCTGGCGTCGCCCAGACGGCGTTGATGATGGCGCCACCCTCGCCCTCGCCCTTGGTACAATTAAACAATTAGCCACCCCAGCCCTGGAGCAAGCAAGAGCCCACCCTGGATTAGATCACCGCCGCATTTATATTCTTCAAGCTTCAATTATCTCGTGGAATTTAAAAAAAAAATTAACAAATTTAATTTATTACTTTTTTCTTTCCTTTTTTTCTCTGAGTTTTCCTATAAATATCAAAAAAGGAATTAAAATGATTGCAAGAGAGATTGCTTTCAACAACCGAATAAAGGCCAATTCATTTTGTCTTTTATGGAATGACTTTTTTCATAACCCTTATTATCAGTAATAAGATAAATTGACAATCCTAATGAATGAAGTTTCGGAAAACAAAAATAATTATTTATGGAAATAAAAAATAATTTTGGGTATACACATAGAGACAAGAAAAATTTAATTCATGACTAAACCTCTCTCCTAATGACGAAAACCAATTTCTAAATATAGCAACCATTTTTATAAGAGTAAACGATAAGTTTAGGATTGACTATTCTCAATAATTAAAATCAAGGGAAACCAAAATAAAAAGTTTACTTAGCCTACCTGACAGGTTTAAAGTACTCGCAGAGATATTCCCATCGTTCATCGGGAACAGGAACTCTACCTAAAAATAGTAAATAAGTAATTGTTAGAAAGAGAAATTAAAGTCTGCATTCTAAGAATGTTATATTTTGTATATAAACAGGGGCGTATTAAAGGGGGGGGGGGCGGTGGGGGCGATCCCCCTCCTTCCGAGAAGAAATTCAAAAAGTTATAAAAACTAGAAATCTAAAGAAATTATGATTTCCGCTCTTTAATTTCAATTGAATTTGTTACCAATCAATTTAAATAAAAAAACCGCCCCCGACAAAATTGCATTAATCCGCCACTGTATATAAATAATCTTTTAGTGAAATTTTGAAAGTTAAAATGTTTTGAAAATTAGAGTGACGCATTTTGCGAGACAGTCCTGAATTTCGATTCAAACTCCCGCTTCATCACATGTCTTCTATTACCTATTATATATTTCAAGATAAAGTTACGAATAAATTTTCATTTATCAGCCACTTATTATAACTCTCCCTTAAAATCGTGTCTGTATTTATTGTGTTAACTGTAGGGTAAAAGAGCCAGTCCATGAGCAATATACTCACTAATAATAAAATTTTCTCTTTTTAGAAATCTGAGGCTATTTATTGTGTTATTTATATGTGAATGAATTAAAGGGTTCTTTAATTAAGTGATTGAGAGACATATGTATGTATATATGTATATTTATTTATAAGTATACATAGAAGGTCTATATCAGAATGATAAAATATTAAGTAGTCTGACTTGTGAGACCTCACCAGCTTAGGTGCGACGATTGTCACGGGCAAGCGTACTAAATACGATATATTTAATATAGAAATATTAATACATATTTAACATTTATATACCAAGTCAACTTTTATTTCAATTGAAATACATTTTTGTGGTTTTGGATGAGAAGTGAACCTTTGATCCCAAGCACAAGAGGCGAGATCTCTACCCTAATATGGCGCAATTCCTGTAAGATCCAGAAATCTGATTGAGTATCTAATAAAATTGCCGAATTAAAATTTAGTTCTTCTGCAAATTCGGTTAATTTGCACATTTTTTAGATGTAAAATATATAAAAATAGACATTATTCTTAAACAATCAACAGAATATATTTTAGCTCAGAGGCCCACCTCTTGTGGGTACGTGGATGGCGACCATGAGAGGGAAAAGTGAGGTCCGCCCACCCCGCATTGCGGGAATAAGGCAAAGACAGAAGAAGAAGAAGAATCAACAGAATATATTTATTAAATATATAGGGTAAGAGAAAGTAAAAGTAAAGAGTTTTAAACGATTTGCAATCCTTTGAAAAGAATTGCAAAAATTCAGGATTACTAATCCTTCCAAAAGGGCTAGCGGCCCGATCCTAAATTCAGAAAGCAAAAATAATTTCGTTTCCACCCCCCCCCTTTCGATTTGGATAGAGATCCATTTAGATGGAAGATCCTCCCCAAAAAAAGAATTTCGATCCAGATCCGAAAATCTTGGATCGGATAAATTCAAAAGGATTGCAATCCTGGCTATCTTTGTTTACAAGTAGCTTAAATAGAAAATTTTATTTACGGTGTTTTTCATTTTATATTTCTTACTTTTTGAATCAGGCAGGATGCAGGTACGCAGGCCGAAATTATTTATTTATTTAAATGAAAAATATTTTTCTAGTCGAAGAAGGTTGGATTATAAAGCTTCGGCCATTGAACGATGCATAGCCCCAGGGGCAAACAATTGATCATTGATTGGTCCGATAGAACCGGAGGTCTTCTTGATCTCATTGCTTCTTAATGCAATTAGTCCGAGTGCTACGCACCAATTAGACACGAGGAAAGAACGACTCACACCCAAAGATCAGAAACTCATCCATGGCTGCAATCAGCAATCAAACTGGCGACGGCCAATCAGCCGAGTCCTCTCCATTAATAATTGCCACATAAATAAATGGAAACAGGCAACGATCACTAATTTGCCTCTAATAACACAGCGGACGTGTCTAAACATGGAGAGGAATTACAGTAGCATGTTATCAGCATAATTTATGGAGAAATATTTCATTATTTAATCATTTTTTTTTTGTTTTAAAAAAATTTTATTTTAAAAATATAGTAATGATTATACATTTTTTTTTTATTTTTATTATTCATTCATAAATTCAATTTCAGAGTTTATTAATAATAATTATTCTTTTTAAATATATATCATAGTATGTTTAATAAATAAAGATGAACTTTTAAAGCAGAGAGAGCTCTAATTTTTGTATAGAAAAAATTCATTTCTAATTAATAGGAAATTATTTATTCAAAATATTTGATATCATGTATTTATTAAAGCAGAATAAAGAGAGAAGCTTCACGTCTAGACAGGGGGTTTCGCTCCCCTGGACCTCCCATAGCTGGCTCGGGTCCACCTGCGGCGGACCTTCGCCTTTTCTTAATCATGAAAAAAAAATTATCATTACTATACCAATCAAGTGCCTTCTTATACCTTTAGAAAGAAAAAGTTTTATCTTCTGTAGACCACTTTACTCTTGTACTTCATGTAAAGATAGGAGAAATGGTTACCATGGTAACAAAATATAAATATGTTCCCATTCTTATACATTTTACATCTTGAAATTCAAATGTACCGGACTGTCGGAAACTAAATATATGTCGTTTAAGATAGCAAGTTTGCGAGATATGTTTGTGCTTTGATTGGGCAAAATTCATCCCCTACTAAATATATGTTGACACAAAAATCTGCCTACAAGCACTGACACAACTTTCGATTACCGAAGTTAAGAGAAAGTTGTGTGCTGTGCGACCAGTCACAACAGATTTTTAGCTATTTGTATCATTTCTGAAGAAGACATACCATGTGACGAAATACGTATCTAGTGTTTATATCAATAAATATGAATAATATTTTATATCATTTTATTTTAAGTTTTTTTTTTATTTATCTAATTTGTTAGGAGGGAGAATTTTAATCATGAAAAAAAATTGATATGAGAGAATAAAATTAGGTTTGTACATTATTAATTGATTATCAGATGATATTTTAATCTTTTTATCTTAAAAAAAAAAAAAAAAAAAAACGAAAAATTGATTAATAATTATAGAGAAAATGAAATCTTTGAATTAATTGGAGGACAAAAAAAAAAAAAAAAAAACTTTGAATGTAAAATTATTCAAATATATATTATAGATGATTGGTAAGTTGGAAAGGAAGTGCTTTTTTGATGAACATATATTTTAGTTATTTTCTTAATTTGAATTGGAGTTTATTTCTTTTAATTTAGTTATTTTTTTTACTTTCTCTTATTTTTATTTTTAATTAGAGAAAAAAGTGTGCTTTAGAAAACTAAATATCAAAAATTGACTTGTGCATCAAGTAGTTTAGAGTAATGGCAAATGACCAGATTTATAAGAAAAATTAATTTCAAAAATAAGTAGAATATTTTTTTAACAGGCGCTTATAGGGGAGGTTTGCCTAATAATACAAAATAAGGTGTATAAAATTTATCAAATAAATCAAATAACGTTGTATATTAAATGAATATCAAAAATAATTTTTCTTCTTGTTTCAATGTATTGCCCGAATATTTTCCAAAGAGACTATATATAATTTTTTACTTTCTCTTACCTCTATATATGTTAATATATATAGAGAGAAAAGTATTGGATTCATGTCGAAAATTCGATGTCAAGATTTTGATGGATATACACGTTTTGAAGTCCCCTGAATCCAAAAAGTGGTTTTCGCGTCATGGTCTGTCTGTGTGTCTGTGTTCAATTTAAAGCATGAAGGAATTGAGCTACGAAGTAGGAATTTTATATTAAAGTTAAACACCCCAGGTGAATAATAAATAAAGATTTTAATCAAAATCGGCCAAAAAGTACTAATACTTTACTGATGTAGTTCTTCAGTTTTTTCGATTTCCTCAAAATTCTAACGATTTTGATTAAAATTCAAAAATCAATTATTTTTTAGATGCTCTAAAATGTATATTCTCATTTTAGCATTGAAATCTTTTGAAGAACACTTTACTCTTGTATTTCATAGGAAAGATAGGAGAAATGGTTGCCATAGTAAAAAAATATAAATATTTCCCTAATTTTATAAATTTTACAACTTGAATTCAAATGATTACCTACTGTCGGAACCTAAATATATGTCGACACAAAAAAAAATGGTGTGACAAGCACAGAACACATCTTTCTCTTACTGAAGGTAAGAGAAAGTTGTGTGCTGCGCGACCAGTCACACCAGATTTTTCCCTTTATGAAAAAGAATGATTTAAAAAATGAGAAGAGACTTACTTTCATTGGGTGCAATTGTGCAGAAGGGGAAGTTTTCAGCTGGAGCACTACTCTTGGTTAGAACGTTAAAAAAAGTGCTTTTGCCCACATTGGGAATGCCGACGATGCCTACTTTAAGGTTGGTACCTACTCTGCCGATTAGGGGTTTTCTTTCTGGTTCCTCGGCTTTTTTTGGAGCCATTTTAATTGCCTGTAAAATAAAAAAAAAAAAAAAAAAAAAATTATTTTTAATTGATACTTTCAGAATTTATTTTCAGACACACTTTACTTTCTCATAACTATGTATGTTAATATAAAAAGAACAAGTTTTGAGAAACAGTCCAATCAAAGTTTGATAATGGAAAATATTTTATTGCATTGTAGATAGGAGAAATCGAAGGAAAAAAAACGAAATTTTTCTTCGATTTCTGCTATTAAAGGTTTTAATAAAGACACATTACTTATAAAAATTATTAAAAATAAAAATTGAAATTAATAATATAAATAAATGTTATAAATTAAAATAATTAATTTTTTACCAATTTAATTTAAAAATTACAATGCTATAGCTGAAGTTAGGAGAATATTCGACTAGCCAGAAGGAGTTGTCAACCCTCGAACATAGTAACAACTTGGATATTATAAAATATTCAAATAATCAACTTCAACACCTTGTCATATATCTTAGATATATAATCCTGACTGACATAAAATGAATAATAACAAATAAAGGGGTAGATTGCAGATTGCCTCTGTCATTTATATTCGTGAAGTTAGGATGGCCCCGGCCAGTGGTAATATCTATAGTGCAACACATATAAAATTAATGGTAAATAATTGTGATTTCTTTATTCTTTATAAAAAAAGAAACTAATAGGTAAATATTTTTATTTGAGATTTGGTTTTGAAATTTTTTTTTCTTTTAAAAACAAGGTTTTTTTAAGAGATGAAAATTATAACTCTTTTAGTGTCGAAATATTGGAAGTAAGCTATTGCCAGGAAACTTTATTTTTATTTTTTAATTCACACAGCTGACCTTTCGGTTCGGTGTTCGAACCTTCCTCAGAGTAGGTGAAAAGTCATTATGAAAGTGTCATAGTGGATGGATTTTATACATTGCTGAACAAACTCTTATATAATAAATATATACACAGTATGCGAGGACCAGATATATAAAAAATAAGAATTTTATTTTACATGGTTGCACTGTGCGTTTTCCGAATTCTCAATAAAGTTTTTACATATTGAAAACGCCTGCCTGGGTGGGCCTTTTTGTAAAACCACCGTAATTTTTCGAAACCATAAAAAGATGGGGGCGGCTAAACGTTTTTTTTTTTTTTTTTTATAGAAATACACTTAAAATATTATTTAGTATGAAGTCGAGCTATTAAAGAAATCATGAACTTCAATGGAATCTTTTTATACCATTGTAGTGTTAAAATAAACATTTTTTCTTAGGTGGCAAATAAAATTAATAGGTATAAATTTCAACACCAAATAATTTTGTATTTATTAAAAGATAAATTAACCCATTAAACAAATTGGTGAAAATAGAATGTCTTAAATGATTAAATACAATTTGAAACAACTAAACACTATGTTTCATGTTGGAATTGCAACTCTTATGTGTTATGATTGATATGCTTAGTATTTTGACAATGGGACGTTAATGACTAGTATATTTGGAATAGTAATCAAAGAGTGTATTTATAAAAGTAATAATTTTGTTTGGGTATTACTAGTGTCTGCTGAAATGGACACGCCTGATCTAACGAGAGAGGCCGTCCAAGGAGTAGCCAACACAGCATGCTCAAAAAGCGTGCAGGGAAATTTATAATAATTGTAATAACATAACAAAATGGATAGAAGCTGGGCGTGGTGAATGCGCCGGCGGTCGCCAATCAGAGCCAACCAGGGAAATTTTATATAATCTAGGGATCCCATTCTTAGGAGCTTCTAAGAGCCCGCCCATGGGAGTAATCATTAATATCGAATTGATAACAACGCACCCGCCCCCACCGCCTCGCGTTCCAAAGTATCATCATCATAAACGGAGGAGATTTACATAAGAAAATACAAGGTTAACTGCCATACGCCAAGACCAAATCCTAAGAGGATGGGTTAAAAAAAAAAAAAAAAAAGAAAAAAATTGGTTGGAGAAAAATCGTTCTGATATTAATCTGATTACAGCCGAAAGGGATATTTTTTTGATATATTCCAACGAACGCAGACACTATCATTGTAAAATTCTCTAAGCTGTAATTTAATATGGTCCAGAATATGTGAAGCCGGCTGCTCTTGCATGATACCCGGCCATTGGGGTCTCATCAAATTTGCCTGGAGACCCAACAGTTTAATGCTGGAACTCCCCAAAGCCTCGAATCATATGCAGATTAAATTATACAGGGGCTACCTCTCCGCCCAGCGAAACAACAAAAACCCAATAATGGATAGTAACTTGCTTACCGTCAATCACTCGATTGGCCATTTGGCTTATCTTTTGTGTCATCTTTAGAAAAATTTTCAAAAGAGAACAAAATTATTATATCAGATCAAGGCATTATCATTTAGTCATTTAATAATTTTTACAGCTATTTTCAAATCGGTCTTTTTTCAATGTGGGTGTCATGAATCGTTGAGTTTAATGAAAAACAAATATTAAAAATAAATATTAAACAAAAAATAAAATAAATTATTTTCTCTTCTAAATAATATATGTACAGTGAGGAACAATATTAAGTACCACCCATGTGTTTTCTACTTGTGATTATTTCATTATTTAAAAAAAAAAATATACATTTTTTAATGGAAACTTTCATGGTTCAAACCTAGAAATTTTCCAATAAAGATTTTCATTTTCTTTTAACAATGAAATAATCACAAGTAGAAAACGCAAGAGTGGGACTTAATATTGACGACAAGATATTCCGATTTGTTAATACAGCCAAGATTTTTACAGAGCCAAACAATAGTAAAATAAGTTTTGACCCAAAGTTTTTTTAATTTAATATTTAATAAAACGTAATTTAATTGACTGCCAGTCATTTGAAATAAATAAAAGCGGGATCTAAATGGCCCGAGATGCCGAAAAAATTTTTAAATATCTGGTGTCACTAGTCGCTAGGCACACAACTTTCTCTTCCTTTGGTAAGAGAAAGTTTTGTAATATATTGACAAATAATTATGAAATGAAAAAGAACAGATTTATGCTGAGGAACTTTGACAGATGATACAATTGAATCTATCTCTCTTTAGAATCAGAATTCAAGGCGCATGTCTTTATTCTATCCTAATTAGCCCTCGGGATATTATTTAGACCCCTAGCATAAGAGACGGATACTCTACTACTGTGCTATGGACCAAGGACGATCAAGAATTTAAAGATAGTTTGAAAAAAATCTACCTTTATTAATTAGTTCTATTAATTTATCATTGAAAAAACGACTAGCTGCGTTGCTCATTTGAGATTTCCTGAACCTTAAATTAATTTATCATGTATTATTTTTAAGATAATTTTAAGCAGTAAAAGATTCTAAATAATAAATTTCTAGGTTTATTCGAATGCGAAATTAATTTAGTCCCTTGTGGACGAAAACAAACGGAATGCTTAGTTTTAAGGATATTTTGAAAATTCTTCAAGTTCAAAAGCGATGGGCCAAATGTTCTTGTTCTACAAATGAGTTCAAATTTTGTAGACATTATTTTTTAATGCAATGGAAAAGATCTACAGTACATGCTATTAAATTTCTAAAAAAAAAATTTGACCTCTTAAATATGGACCACTCTGCGGGGCTACTCCCCATACATTTCTTATGGGCGAAATCTTAACTTCAATAATTCATATCTTAAAAGTCTGGTGGCACAGTACATAACTTTCTCTTACCTTCGGTAATCAAAGTTGGGTTATGTGTTTGTCAAATCAGATTTTTTGTGTTGACATATATTTAGTTTTCGCCGATATATTTGTATTCAAGATGTGATTTTTTTTTTAAACATTCACACTTTTTTCTCACTCACACTCACACAGTCTTTTCGGCAACTCAAGCCATTTAAGACTTTGACGATAACCGTTATTATTTATAATATCTATTGGGGTCCAGGCATTTCCATTTAAGCCATTTGGTATCCAAATTTTGAGAAAAATTAAAAAAAAAAAAAAAAACTGAAAAAGTAGATCAGTAAAGAACTAATACTTTTTGGCCGATTAGTATTAAAAGCTTATTTTCATGCCTACGCACTTAAATATAAAATTTCAACCTCCTAGCTCAATTCCTTCATGCTTTGAATTGAACACAGACAGACACACAGACAGACCATGTCACGAAAACCACTTTTTTGATTCAGGGGACCTCAAAACGTGTATATTAGGGTGGCTCTTATTTTTCGAAGCTTAAAATTTATTCGCGCTACCCCTTAGTTTGGTGCCATTGCCAAAAAAAAAATAACCTGTGTAAAATTTCAGCTCAATCGGATAAGGGGAAAGGGTGCCCCAAGGGCCCTGAAAATCGAAAAAAAATAAGAAATTATTCATTTTATTTATTTATCTTGTTAAATATAAATTATATACAAAAAAGTGTTATATAAAAGTTGTAGATTTATAAAAAATGCACATAATAACATCTATCAGTTTTTTATGTACGGCTAACGGTTTCAGAGAAAACCGCGAAAATCAATTTTTACTTTCTCTTACCTATAGATGTAATATATATAGAGAAAGAAAATAATTGGTTTCATGTAATAAATTTGATGTCGAGATTTTGATGGATATACACGTTTTGAGATCCCCTGAGTCCAAAAAAATGGTTTATGCAACATGGTCTGTCTCGGTGGGGGTGGGGGTTTTGTGAACAAAATATCTCAAGAACGAAAAGAGCTAGGACGATTTTGATTAAAATTCATAAATCAATTATTTTTTAGATCTTTAAAATGTATATTTTCATTTTTTCCTTGAGATATTTTGAAGCACACTTTACTCTTGTACTTCATAGAAAGATAGGATCAATGGTTATCATGATAACAAAATATAAATATTTTTCTATATTTATAAATTTTACATTTTAAATGAGTCTAAAAAAGTGGTTTTCGCGACATGGTCTGTCTGTGTGTCTATCCATCTGTGAACAAAATATCTCAAGAACGAAAAGACCTAGGAGGTTGAAATTTTATATTAATGTTAGGTACCCTTCGTACAACAATCCTATCAGAAATTAAAAATAAATATGTCCGTGAAATGAGACTAGTTTTTAATTTTAGCAATTAGAATATGGTTCTTACACTTAAATCTGTATTTCTGTATGACAACACATTTTTTTCAAAAAATTTTTAAATTTTAATTTTGTTTTTTAAAACTGAACAGTTTGTAAGATAATCACATATTTTTTGAGTATTTCCGAAAGTCAAGAGAAGATCACTTCCAATTTTTTCTTTCTCTTACCTATGTATATATGTAATATATATATAGAGAGAAAGTATTGGATTCATGTCAAAAATTCGATGTCGAGATTTTGATGGATCTTCACGTTTTGAGGTCCCCTGAATCCAAAAAGTGGTTTTCGCGACATGGTCTGTCTGTGTGTGTGTCTGTGTGTGTTCAATTTTAAGCATGAAGGAATTGAGCTACGAGGTTGAAATTTTATATTTAAGTTAAACACCCCCGGGACCGGAAAAATAAGCTTTTAATCAAAATCGGCCAAAGAGTACTAGTACTTTACTGATGTACTTTTTCAGTTTTTTTCGATTTTCTCAAAATTCGCTCTAACGATTTTGATTAAAATTCAAAAATCAATTATTTTTTAGATGCTCTTTCAAATGTATATTCTCGTTTTGCCCTCAAAATTGTTTGAAGCACACTTTACTCTTGTGCTTCATAGAGAAGATAGGAGAAATGGTTGCCATGGTAACAAAATATAAATATTTTCCCATACTTATAAATTTTACATCTGAATTCAAATATTCCCTACTCCGGGAACTAAAACATGTCGACACAAAAAATCTGGTGGACAGCACAGTACACAACTTTCGATTACCGAAGGTAAGAGAAAGTTGTGTGCTGTGCGCCAGTCACACCAGATTTTTTATTTTCATTTTTTTCTTATTTTTGTTGATTGCAAATAGCCCTCAATATATATACGGTCTATGTTCTACAAAACTTTAGTTACTGAGTGCATTTAAAGTCAAAAGTCGTGCTGATGGTTAAGATTAGTAAATCTTAAATCGACAAAATTTATCTTCATATATCTATATCTAGTCTATATATATAGCAGGGGCGTATATAGACATATAGGGGGGAACTCATTTTTAAATATCCCCCCTCCTCTCCATACACAAAATTTTTTTTAAAATTCCATATATACCTGAACCCCGAGGCTCAAAGACAAATTTTCTTTTCTAATCCAAATTTTTCTGTTTTCACTCGAGTCCCGAGGGACCCGGGCCCTCTTAAAGTTTTATTTAAAAAATGCATATATATTAATGTATTTCATTTTTTTTTATTTTTTTTATTTATGTCACGCATTTTTTTAAACAAAAATATAGATATTGGGCATATACCCGTATATATGTATATAGATTTGGAAAATTTCAGAGGGGATAATGTTGGACGAGATTTGAGTTTCAGTGGTGGAGGTTGTTGGTGTGTTCAGGTACACTGAACGAAATATCTGAAAAAAACATTGTATAAAAAAAGATCCATAACAAAAAGGCTGAAAGATGTCTGGATCAATTCATGACATAACATAGTGCAATAGGTAATATTGACAACCATAAGGAATAAATAAAGTGACAGATTAAAATTTTCAAAGTAAACTGCTATTAACTATTATCCAGAGGAACTAATTAACATAAATCCTCTTATTAAATACAAAATTCAAAAAGAAAATCACAAAATTATAACAATAAATCCGAAATTATTTGGAATATAATGTCATTGACATCATAAATAGGTTAACTTAATTTAAATGTGAATAAAACTAATAAAAAATATGAAACAATTAAAATATATAATTATAATATATTTATCTTTATATAAAAAATCAAATTAATTATAAATTTTGTATTTATTATTAAATTAAACAGGAAATATAATGAAGATTGCCAAGTTAAGGTTAGAATTGACAAGGTGAACATACAACATTTATATTAGAATTTTAATTTTGATAGTAAAAAATTTTTTTAATAAAAACAATTATAAAAAATAAATATAATCACCTTTAAATAGTTCCAAGTAGATAAAAACGGGTATTATTTTAGTGCAATATAACTTCAACGTGGTAAAAACTGCACCAAAGAGAAAATAGCAACGACAAGAAATTGTAGCCAACTTAACCATCTATTAAAAAGACTTTGGGATAAACGACTTTGGAATAAATCCTTAATTAATCATTGATTGTTGTTGAGTTTTGAAAGTATTTTTATTCTTAAAATTTTTTTAAGCATAAATTATAAATAAATTAAGCAACATTTTCAAGACGGTGTAAAAAAGTCCGCCAAATTCAAAAACTTTAAAAAATGTAGCGACATAAATATTAAAAAAAAAACTACACTCAAATCATTGCAATTAAGTAATGCCAAGGGGGGGGGGGGTCAAACCTCGAGTGGGTGAGGAATGAGCATGTTGAACGTCCCCCAGGAGCCATCAGTATATAAATTTTTTAATAAATTTATATTATATAATTCTTAATTTTTATATCCCTAAATGGTCTCAGCAGCCGAGAGGGCAAATAAAAAAAAACCTATTTCAGAGAAAGGAGACGGATACTATTCTTGAATTAGAATACGAAATCTTGAAATGACACGAAACCGGGATGCCCAAGTAAAAGTCTTATCAACTCCTCAGGGGCGTATATAAGGGCCCCCCCCCACCCCGAAATGTTTGCTCGGCCCCGCAGTACGAAAACTTAGATTCCGCAAAAGAGGGAATATTCAGTAGGAGGCAAAATTTTAGTGTCTCTAAAAAAAGGTAAAATGATTTTTTCGGATGGGCAAAAAATTTTTAAAACTTTGGTTTTGGTTCCGCAAAAGAAGGAATGTTCCGTGGGCGGCAAAGTTTTCGTGTCCCTAAAAAAAGTAAAATGATTTTTACCGACGGGAAAAAATTTCCCGCAGGGCGGAAAATTTTGGTTCCGCAAAAACAAAATTTTTCGCAGATCGGAAAACTTTGGTTCCGCAAAAAAAAAAATTTCCCCAAAAAAATTTTTGAGTTCAGCCCCCCCCCCCAAAAAAAAATTTCTATATACGCCCCTGCAACTCCTACTCTCCGAGGCCCGAACTTGGATTGCTTATAGTAATCTTAGGACAAACTAATTCATGCTTGGGTACTCTAAAGATATCTAGAGCAAAAAGAGATTATTAGGTCCGACCGAAACAAGATTTTCAGCCGAAACCAAGTGCGGATCCAGAGGTGTTTCTCGGGGGGGGGGGGTCAAATTTTTAAGTATTAATTTTTAAAATTTTACATTAAAAATACATTTTTTCTCGAAAAAAAAGTATTTTTTTCAAATCTCGGAGGGGGTAATTACCCCCTTTACCTCCCCCCTTGTATCCGCCCTTGGCCGAAACCGAATTTCGACCTCAATCTTAGTTTCGGCCGAAACCGTAACCGAAACCGAAACTTGTATTTCCTATAAAAAATTATTATTATTTTACCTTTTTTTTTTTTGAAATTTTTCCCCCCTACGGAAAATATTTTTCACCGCCCGTAAAAATCATTTTACCTTTTTTTTAGGGAGACTAAATTTTTTCCACACCTTTTCCGCTTTTGCGAATCATTTGACCTTTTTTTTTTGCATCCGAGTCTCATCCCATCTTTTCAGTTTTCAGACTCAGATTTCGGCCGGCCGAAAGTTTCGGCTACTTTTTGGCCGAAAGTTTCGGCTACTTTTGGCCGAAACCGTAACCGAAACCGAATATTCGGTCGGTTCCTAGAGGCTATTAAATTCTGTGATAAATTAGAAAAAAAAGATTTGGCCCAGGTGAAAGTGAGAACAACGTGGTGTCGGATAATTCTTTACCGCTTCTTTAGGACCGATTTCCTTCTCTTTTGAAAACCTTCTTACAATCACCTAGGACAGTGCTTCCAAACCTTTTGTGGCTTTCTCAGGTTGACTAACACCTATCGCCCCTTTTCATTTTCATTTTATGCCTAATTTTAATTTGAAGTAAAGTCTAAACAATAAAGCAGTATTTTATTTCCATATATAAAGACAACCAGGGGTTTGCTATAGAGTAGACAGGGGGTGGGGGGCAGGAAGAGCTATATCATCTGGGCCCGGGCCCTCCCAGGGAGCCCGGGCCTTTTGCGCTCCAAACTTAAAATTCTAATAAAAAAATAATTTTCATGATTAAAATTTCAATTAAAAAAAAAATCATTTTCTCGAAATTTTTTCCTGATGAGCCCCGGGCTCAATTCTTAAAATTATATTGAATAATTAAAAAAATCATTTCTTTGAATTTTTTTTCTGAGGGGACCCGGGTTGGGGCCCTTTAAACTCAAATCGTAAAATTATAATTAAAAAAGAAATCATTTTCTTGAACTTCTATGTGTCAGACCAGTTTGTCAAAGGTGTTTTAGCTGTGGAAACTAGAATTAAGGAAGAAAGCTGTCTTGGATTCTATAATTGACAATTTTGCATGACTCAAGGCGAGTAGAGTAATTTTATAAAAGTTTTCCACCGATATATCAGAATTCAAGATATAAAATTTATAAACATGGGAAAAGATTTAAATTCGGTTACCATGGCAACCATTTCTCCTATCTTTTCTATGGAGTACACGAGTAAAGTGGTCTTCATTTCTGGTTTGAGAAATATTGAGAAATTTTTTATGTCATGTGCACTTCGAGACGTTTTCATTATAATATATTCATATGTACTGTATCATTAATTACTACCTTAATGCAACATTTCGATGTAATATTTTTTTTCGCCACAATGTGTCTTTTTATAACTTCTATTAGATATCGAAAATTAATTATTCTTGTATGTACATTTTTAGTCGGACTGATGATGAGATATTAAATTTGTCTCGAAACGTCTCCGGAGTCGAGAAGCATATAAAGGCTTTTTATTTGGCTGAACCTGCCCTTTCTCCAATTCCATTAAAAAATATATAATATTTTTTAAAAACAATGAAATAATCACAAGTAGAAAACACAGGGGTGGGACTTAATATTGTCCCTCACTGTATCTGTAGAAGGCCACAGAATGAGTGGCTGAAGGGTTGTAATTTTTACAAATAAACTACAGCTAAATAGAAAATCAAATTCTTTTATTAATACAAAGGATACTTACTGTATATAAGTAATAAAGAAATCTTATAGATTGCCAAAATGAATTTTCGCCAATACTTTTTTCACTACTGAAGAAATGTTATCAATGATTAAATAGAATAATTGAAAATATAATTTGATTAAAGATATGCATGACTTAACAATACTTAATGTAAAAATTGGCCCAGTCTGTGGATTAGTCAATTTTTTTTAATGAGGGGAGGATGGATCAAATGCGTTTTTTCGGTTTTTGGATTTAGAGTTTTTCTGAACTTATGTGAAAATTTAATTTGAAATTTTTTCTTTGGCATTTCTTTTATTGAGGTGAGTGCATAGAAAATTGATTGATTACTTAATTTTCTATTAATAAATTTCAAAAATAATATTTAAATGAAAGTAGAAAACAAAACTTATAAAAAAATTCATAATTTTATAAAATTTAAATAAATTTTTCTCGCTTTGCAAGGGAAGTGCAATTTTCTATCCACCCACCTCCATAAAATAAATGCCAAAGAAACGATTTCAAATAAAAAATACAATCTTATGTAATTACTATACTATCAATTTTAAGTCTCAAATCACCTTAACGGTGCTAGTATTTGAAGGTATTACAGTACAACTCTTCTTATCCGGCCTCGGATCCACCGGTCCTCGGATTAACCAGCCTATCCAATTAGTAATACAAATAAAATATATTTATCATACATTATTTTTATTATTAATATTACATAAATTATAAATAAATTACTTTTTTTTGTATTTTCATTAAACTGTGTGCATTATGTTTTTTTCAGATTGCGAAGAGGGAGGGGAAGGAGTTCCAGAGTTTGTTTACGCGCTTGCTTCCAAGTCTATTACTTTCTCTTATCACTATATCGTCGCTTGCAACACGTACAGTAGTGACGTATCTCAAAAAAATCAAAAATTGAGATACAACGGGTATGTCCGTGTCCTGGCGTTCTTTACATTATCACAAAGTAACGAATCTGTATTTCCATGTTTTTTGGTATTATTTAGGTTTTTTGGTTTTGCGTATCTATACATTTAATATAACAACACGAACTATAAACAGCTCTCCTGAAAAATGATAGAAATTGAGATACGCCACTACGTGTTTCAGGAGACGATATATGTTAATATATAGAGAGAAAGTATTGGATTCATGATATCGAGATTTTGATGGATATACATGTTTTGAGGTCCCCTGAATCCAAAAAAGTGGTTTTCGCGACATGGTCTGTCTGTCTGTGTGTGTGTGTGTGTGTGCTGTCTGTGTGTCTGTGAACAAAACATCTCAAGAACGGAAAGAGCTAGGAGGTTGAAATTTTATATTTAAATTAGGCACCCCCTGGGACGTGACACGAAGTTTTTGAACAAAATTAGCCAAAGAGTACTAGTACTTTACTGATGTAATTTTTTTTTCGATTTTCTCAAAATTCACTTCAACGATTTTTTTTTAAATCATAAATCAACTATTTTTTAGATGCTCTTTAAAATGTATATTCTCAATTTGCCGTTGAAATCTTTTCAGACCACTTTACTCTTGTACTTCTTAGGAAAGATAGGAGAAATGGATGCCATGGTAACAAAATATAAATATTTTCCCATGATTATAAATTTTATATCTTGAATTCTTATATGGACCCTGTTATGCAATGGTGTGTCAAAGACCAAAAAATTCAAAATTGAGTTAAGCACGGAATATTGTTTCAAATGCTTTAATTAATAGTATTTTTTATGAAATGTGTCCTAAAAAAATTTATATTTAATGTTACTTGCACAATTGACAACAAAAATTATATACAGTATTATATAAAGATAATCAATGAAAACAAAAAACTTTAATGTTGATTTTCTCAAAACTCGATGTTTGGTCTTTGACACACCATTGCATAACAGGGTCCATATATCTGTGGAAAACTAAATATGTGTCGACACAAAAATCTGGCGTGAAAAGCACAGAACACAACTTTCGATTACCGAAGGTAAGAGAAAGTTGTGTGCTAGTGCACTAGTCACACCAGATTTTTTTACTACATAGGCTTGAGATCTCTTAAACAACAATGAGCTAGTTAGGAAAACGAAAAGGTGTAATGAAAATAAATGAAAATCAATTTTTCACCGAAACCTCGAATTATCCGGCCAAACGAGTGTCCAGCCATCCCGAACAGGCCGATTAGGAGAGATTTTACTCTAATTAAAGAATTTTCATCCCCCAGAGAGGCCCTCTTGTAAATTGAATCTTCCAAACAACCGCCCCCACCAAAAAAACATTGCATTAATCCGTCCCTTCCTTGGACCCCAGGCACGAGGAGCTAATTAGAATCCTAATCTAATTAACCTATTAATTAAAATAATTTTTGCTTTTTCTAATTGATTTTCCTACAAATTTTGAACTTATTACCTGGGATTTTTATAAAACTTGTATATTTTCTATATTTCAAAACAACTACATGAGGTCAAGATATTAATTTTTACTTTCTCTTACCTATGTATATATGTAATATATATATAGAGAGAAAGTATTGGATTCATGTCAAAAATTCGATGTCGAGATTTTGATGGATCTTCACGTTTTGAGGTCCCCTGAATCCAAAAAAGTGGTTTTCGCGACATGGTCTGTCTGTGGGTGGGTGGGTGTGTGGGTGGGTGGGTGTGTGGGTGGGTGTGTCTGTGTTCACTTTTAAGCATGAAGGAATTGAGCTATGAGGATGAAATTTTATATTTAAGTTAAACACCCCCCGGGACCGGAAAAATAAGCTTTTAATCAAAATCGGCCAAAGAGTACTAGTACTTTACTGATGTACTTTTTCAGTTTTTTTCGATTTTCTCAAAATTCGCTCTAACGATTTTGATTAAAATTCAAAAATCAATTATTTTTTAGATGCTCTTTCAAATGTATATTCTCGTTTTGCCCTCAAAATTGTTTGAAGCACACTTTACTCTTGTGCTTCATAGGAAAGATAGGAGAAATGGTTGCCATGGTAACAAAATATAAATATTTTCCCATACTTATAAATTTTACATCTGAATTCAAATATACCCTACTGCCGGGAACTAAATACATGTCGACACAAAAAATCTGGTGTGACAAGCACAGTACACAACTTTCGATTACCGAAGGTAAGAGAAAGTTGTGTGCTGTGCGCCAGTCACACCAGATTTTTCACTTAAATATGTATATGTCCTTGTCCTTTAGTGTCAAAGTCTAGCTAGTTTAAAAAGCAGAAAAATAATGATAATAAGAACATGTTTTACATGTTCATTATGCAAGAGACGTAAGTATAATTACAGATGGTAAGTAGTTAATATTGTGATAAATAGAGTGGGGGAGGGGACGCGGCGTTTGCTCGCCATTGTGGCGCGGGGGCGGGGTCACCGCCCTAGGCCCCCCATTGGTCGTTGCTAGGGAACCCCCCTCCCCCCCGCACCTCACTCACCGTGCCTAGGGCCCCACCTGCCCAGATCTTGCCTGCCAGCAAACACTTACCTCTCTCGCTTAAAAAAAAATTATGCGCATAATTTACCAATTTCAATCTTTTATATTTTTATAGAATGATTATAATAAAAATATACACAGACTTAATTGTATATATTTGATTCAAGATAATATCAAAGTAACAATAATTAGAAATTTTAATTAGAATTCATTTTGGTTAATTAGAGGATTTAATAAATTCATTTCAATTGAGGAATTCTTCATTATTTTTTTGATATCCTCACATCTTAGATGTTTTTTTTTTTTTTTTTTTTTTTTCAAAGTAGTTTAGCCAGTTATTAAAAAAATAAAAAATAAATTCAGATATTTTGATAAAAATTATTATTTTTTTTTTAACAGGCCATTCATTCCATGTCAAAGAACTCTGGAATTAAAAGATGAGAATTATCTGAAATTTTTATAAAAAAAATCCGACATTATTTTAGCATTTTATTAATCACAAAAAAAAGCAGATCTCTGATTGGGTTCATTTACATTAGTAAGAGGGATCCTTCCAAAATCATTTGTTCAATATGGCCATTAATTTATCAATTTTTTTTTTTTTTTTTTTTTTTTAATTTATCAATATTTTCTCTCTAGCTGCTACCTCCATTTTTTATTTAAACTTACTATATTTTACATAAATCAATTTGAAGTTTATTTATTTCTCAATGGTTGACTTATTTACTTTTTTTATATTTTTATCCAACTAATCTCTAGTTCACTATTTAATAGTTAACTAACTCTTGTTTGAAAAAGTTGGAATTTTTTCAATTAATTCTCAAATAGTCTGTAAATTGAATAGTAAGATCTGCATCGGCTCTCGGCTTGTCTGAATCTTTTCTTAATCACCATTTTACACGATAATAATATTGACCTGGCCTTATTATTGTTGAAGGAATGTAATAAAAGGTTCAACTGCGGTTTATGTGTAAAAATTACAACGTAGGTTACAACAAGGTACAATTCAGTTAAGAATACAAAGGCTGTGACCAGTTACGGTGTAACTTATTAATGTTAATGATAACAACTGTGAAAATCTAAACTCCCCCGAGTAAAAATGATTAAAAATGATCGAGGGATACACACGCCTGCAACAGGTCTGCATAGTGAACCTTGAGGGACACACAGGGATATACAAGTCCAAGGGACACACATTTTTCTTCTGGTAACTTTCGATCTACTGTGTGCGTCCCTGGTGTGGACGTGTGTATCCCTGTGTGTCCCTCAAGGTTCACTATGCAGACGCTGTGGACGTGTGGATCCCTCGATCATCCCTTAATTATTTTTACTCGGGCCAAAAGAGGGAAGGTAATTAATTACCCATTACCCCCCCTCCCCCCGAGATTCGAGAAAAATATTTTATTGGTAATTAAATTTAATATTTTTAATATCAAATTTTAAAAATTAATACTTAAAAATTTGATTTGTATATATAGTATATTCTGGTAAAGTATGCAACTTTAAATTTTTTGAAAGTAAGAAAAAATTGTGTGCTGTGTTACCAGTCACACCAGATTACCCCTCTCCACTCTCCCCCGAAAAACTCCTCTGGATCCGCTCATGAATATAAGTTCTATCTCACAATTTTTACTTATAAAAAAAATCCAACTGTATAGTGAATCGAGACCAATTCGTCAAATTTAATTAACTTAATTAATTAATTAATTAAAAAAAATATTTACGATGAAGGGAAATACTCATGAAAAATATAGATAATATGTTCCTATATCATATATCATGTTTTATACAACGTTTCACTTACTTAATCTTCAAACGTTTTCAAGTACTTGCTTCGACTCAAGAAAATATTACAAGTTCATTTTTAAAATTTGACTTCTATTCAGTTTTTCCCATCCTTCATCAGATATTCGATTATGTTTTTGTTTTTGCAATTGAATTATGTACAGAATTTTTTTTCCAATCTCCCTTGAGACATTTGTTTAGTTAATTTCATTCTCTATAACTTATAATTTATTTTTCTTTTATTGTCTAAATTAGATTATTATTAAAAAAGGTTTATTCATTTTAAAATTTGATTAAAATATATGAATGGGATTCTAACATTTGTTGACCAAGGTTAAAATATTATTAGGGAAAAATATTTTTTAAATTGTACATAAAGGATAAAAGTAAGTTTAACAATCAAAAAGAAAAAAAAATGAATCTTTTATAATCCCGAGGGCGTTAAGAGAGTTGAATATTTGCATCAAATCAAACATGTAATTTAATATCAAAAGAACGACCCTGAAACGTTTTTATAATGAGAACAAGAAGAGGCGTTTCTTATTCTCTTGTATTTTCCATTGACAAAGCATCTCGTTCGTGTCACATCAGCATCTGCACTTCCGGTCGTGGGCGTGGGCGGGGTGGGGGGAATCAGCAAGAACCCCATCATCCTATTTTTAACACACCTTCATTTCTATTTGTTTAGTTTTTCGCCACTAACCGGATAATTTCCCACCCAGCAGCTGGACGACATTCGACAAAACTTGGGACAAAGCGCGATTGTCCCAATCGAATGGTTGATTACATGTTGCGGGATCTGCGAGCCACGCGCCTCCCTGTAGATAGACACACGTTCTCTTGCACATGCCCCCCACCTCTTTTCTTTCTTTGTGTGTATATATGAATAAAAAAAAAATAATAAAAAAAATATTCCAAAGCGTAATTTTAATATTAAATCAAAAGTGAAAACGAGGAAAAAGAATGCACAGTATCAAACAAACGAAAAAAAAAAAATTCTGAACTGATCACGATTCTACCATTGAGATGATTACCCATAATAACTCTTCTGGAATAATCAAATGCTTCTTTTATAAATTCTTTGAATCGTCAGGGCTTTAATACCTTTTTTTTTTCTTTTTATTCGATTTCCCGAACTATAAATGCAATCTTCAATTATTTCCACCTTTTAATAAGTATTTCATTTATAATTTTTTAATCGATAAATTAAAGCTCAAAAATGTTATTTGAAGTTAATCTGAACACCAATGAATGAATAATTAAATTGAATATTCACTTTTTTTTTTAGATAAATGATTCAAGATCAGTTTATTAAAGAAAGTGAGTTTTTCTATTTGTAATGAATTTGGAATGCAAGCCCTTTTCAATTAGCCTTGAAGGCAGTCAGTCTGTAATCTGCATAGGTGGATGGGAAATGACAGGTCAGAGCTGAGTTCAATCAGTCGGCTTTGCATAATGCACGACGGCACGCTCCTAAGTCACCCCTGCTTAGGAGCTTAGGGGGACTACGCCCCCTCCTCGCGTGCCTCTCATGAACAAATCCATGGCCATTTTA